>CM056610.1:3594734-3634381 GCA_029721355.1 Tegillarca granosa
TAACATCATTCAACTTGAATTTGAACGGAGGTTGATTTTTCAGTATCGAGGGGGAGTGTGTTTGTATTGACCAGTGACCAACTCTCCGGCAGGAATGTGTAAACACTGAATAATAGTTCAAATATAAATATCATTATCATAATTTATAAAATCTGTTTTAAAAATATGACTTCTTTTTTTATTCAAATATAGTTTTTAATTAGATAAAGCAGTAATATCATGGCCATTTTTGAATTTGAATATTCCGAATTAAAAATTCACAATATTTTTTTTTTTTCAAAGATATAAGATATATATATATATGAATAAAGAATATGAATAAATTAAAAATTTAAATTTTAGAATTATAATTTTATCATACTTTGCTAATTACTTTGTCTTTCTTACTCGTTTCTTAAAAAAAAAGTTTATCTAAAAAATCGGACATCTAACTGTATTAATAAAGACAACTTATGTGTTCATTACCAACATATATGAAAGTGGAGTGAATTAGTCTGATTTACACACCTGTCAAGATTGTTTCACTTACATCAAAGCGGTCAGTTCTTGGATGGTGGAGCAATTAATATGTTTATTAATTTTTTGAAATAAAGTTTAGGACAAGTAATCATAAATTACATATCAAAACCTGTCCATTTGCAAACAGGAATTGTACTTTATATAATTCTGACTTAGGTGATTAGTATCATTATTTTATGGTTTTTAACGCTTTTTCTAAGATTATATCTTCACTTCTTCCTTCGCTATCTTACCAAATTGCAAATACTGTTAAAAACCAACAGCTGTTAAATGTAACTGTGTTGAATAACTTGTGCAAATTTATAAACATTATATTTGAGAAAGACAGTCCTCCAGGTTAGTTATTAGTTATTTTTTTGTTGCTTATTTGTCTGTGTTACCTTTATGTCAATAATTTGTATTTGTATATTATTTATATATTCTCTGTATTGATTTGCAATTATGAGAAATAAACTCAGCTTAAGAAAACCGGAACACCCCCCCCCCCCCGAAAAAACCCACCGACCTTCGGCAATTTCGTTATGTAATGAATTGTACTGCTTAATCCAATGAAATACAAACATTTATACCTGATAAATGTACAAGAAGACCAAATGTTTTAAAGTTTTTTTGAATTATTTTCAATTAATAATATTGTTTTACCAAGAAAAGTAAATAAGTTGATTAAAATTATATTCAAGAGAATAAGCTCTCCAGGTTGATACAATGCATAATTTAATACTTATATCTTTATTGTAAACCACTGTATACTGTTATTATCTATATAACATATTGTAATATGTTTCTCTTTTTTTTTTATTTTCAATGTGAGAAATAAAGTTATTATTATTATTACAAAATTTCTCACCTTGGATCTGTCATATATCATTTTTTGAATTTAATCATAAAATACATTCAAAAATGTATTGTCATATATCATTTTTTGAATGTATTTTATGATTAAATTTCAAAAAATGATATATGACAGATCTGAACCTTAGCGGTGAGTTGCACTCTGATCCGCAATCGCAGGAGCTTTAGACCACTCGTTCACCGAGAGTTGAGTTGAGTTGAGTAATGGTGTTTAACGTCCCAGTCAAGAATATTTCACTTATGTCGAGAGGTCGCCAGCTATAGGCGAAAGTGCAGAAATTTTGCGTGTGCGTTGCGCTGATGGCATTATACAGCATGGTCCTTTAGCGTGCCACGCTGTAACACGGAATCCTCGTTTAAATTTCCAAACGAAAGAACCGTGACTTTCATTTTGTAATGCTGAGTGTTTGGCGAAAGAACAGTCAATACCCATTTTCAAGTCTTGGGTCAGACCCGGCAGGGGTTCGAACCCACGACCTTCCACTTACGGAGCGTGCACTCTACCAACTGAGCTACCGTAGTGGTTCAATTAACCGAGACCTTTATTTATATCGATTAATTTTTTTCTCTAAATTTGAATACTGAAATATCAAATATTAAAGTATACATACAAAACTATTCTGCCTTTTGACGGAGATTTAATTTTTTTTTTTTTTAAAAATTAACCCCTAAAGTATAATTTACAAATGGACTAGTTATTTTAAAATTTGACTTTTGAAACTAAAACATCAAAATTATGCTCTCCAGTCAATTTCCAACACTACGTATATATTTACAGTAAATCAAACCTAACATTTTAAACGGGATTTCAATATTTTGAAAAGAAAGTTTAATTTTTAAAATCTATAACGAAAATAAATATACATGACTTACTGTTTCGAGTTTATTTTCAAAATTAAAATGTAAAAATACACCCATTTATCATAAGTCAAAATTTACACTTTTGCAAGATGATTTTCAATCTTTTTTAAAACAGATAGCATAAACAAATATTTACAAAACCAGCATTTAACAATTTTAAGACCATAGTACTGTTTTGTACAGTCCTGTAAATAATTTAAAATTGAATTCATTGACCCCCGCGGCGTGAATTTAATACCCCACTTTTCGTGATTTTATAGCCCAGCATTTTATGTCTTAAATGAACATAAATACTTGTGAATTTATTTAAAAAGAAAAAAAATGGTCCATATAACTCCGCGTTCTTTACCGTTTATATATGGTGAAATGTGGACCCAATTGACCTCATTAGTGTAATATTTAACCTACATCCTATGTGTGTGTAGGTATCTATATATTCAATATCGAAAACTGCTCTCTCTCTCTCTCTCTCTCTCTCTCTCTCGCTCACTCACAAACACACACACACACACACACACACACACACACACACACACACACAGAGAGAGAGAGAGAGAGAGAGAGAGAGAGAGAGAGAGAGAGAGAGAGAGAGAGAGAGAGAGAGAGTTTATTAATGTATTGTTTAATATTTTCACTTCAAGTAACAAAAGGCAATTTAAGAATTATTCTAGTTACTAGTATTAACGGAGCCTCCGTTTTAAAATTATCTAAAAATCACCCGAACACTGATTTTATTATCCAGAATTTTACTTTTAACTCAAAACTCACCATTTTGAATTTTTTACCTATTTAAAAGAGCATCGATTTCAAACTAAAAATCTTCTTTTAAACAAGCGAGTCATCGTTTTAGCCAGTTTAATAAATTTCATCTTGACAATAATGTCACGTGATATCATTTGAAGACGTACTAAATACAACATTAAAATTTGACACGTGAAAAATTACACAAGTTAACCCAAAGGTTTGGTACAAAAATCATTATAAAATTATGAAAAAGTCTTAATCCAAAGGGTTTAGTACCAATAAATAAATAAATAAATAAATAAATAAATAAATAAATAAATAAATAAATAAATAAATGAATGAATGAATGAATGAATAAATAAATAAATAAATAAATAAATAAATAAATAAATGAATGAATGAATAACAATAATAATAATAATAATTATATATATATATATATATATATATTAATTATAATAATAATAATAATAATAATAATAATAAAAATAATAATAAAGTTTTGAAATATCATCGCATTTTAAATACAGAGAGTTTGTTTAAACACACTTTTGTACTCGGAAATCCAAATCCTCTAGTTCGAGATTTTCATGTTATCAGTTGATTATTAATTTGATAGGAAGAAATGCACAAATTATTGAGAAATCAACAGAATTTCCCAAATTTTCACTCAAATATTTTTTGAGCATTTTGATGATTTTAAAATGAATACTAGTATTTATTATTTTTTTTATTTAGGATATAGGTGATAATGAAAGTTTCGATGTATCCAGATTCAAGCAGGCTAACAGAGGAACGACAAAGGTATGGCATTTACTAATAAAAAGCTTATACAATAAGCACTGCTATGTAAAAGTTTTTGAATTTTTATGAAAGAAAAAAAAAGAAAATGAAATAAATAAATTAACGAAAGGTATTAAAAAAGGAAGAAGTTTTGAAATTTGCGCATTAATCCACAGATAGTGTCTTCATCGTTTAGATATATCGAAGATACCAACTAATTGGGCAAAGTTGCAAAGAATGTTCACCCAATGTAGAGTGCTTTTGAATTCATTTGCTTACGTAACGGCATCAGTATATTATGTATGTGGTTGTAAATGTTTTTAAAAATGGAGTTGAGTTGAGTTGAGTAATGGTGTTTAACGCCTCAGTCAAGAAAATTTCACTTATATCGAGGCGTCGCCAGCTATAGGCGAAAGTGCAGAAATTTTGCCTGTTCGTTGCGCCGTTGGCTATATACAGCAGGGTTGTTTTTCGTGCCACGCCTACCGTGATACGGGGCCACGTTTATTTAAAGTTCCCATCCGAAAGAACTGTCATGTGCTGATTTTGAATTTCTATTAAAATAATGCATTCAAAATCAGCACATGACAGATGACAACTGATTTTGAATGCATTATTTTAATAGAAAATCAAAATCAGCACATGACAGAACCGTGACTTTCATTTCGTAATGCCGAGTGCTTGGCAAAAGAACAGTCAATACCTACTTTCAAGTCTTGGGTCAGACCCGGTCGGAGTTCAAACCCGTGACCTCCCACGTACGGAGCGATTTAAAAATATGACCCTACTGGTTTAAATCTCTAGCTTATGAATCAAAGCACCTTTTTGAATCTAACTCGGACAGATCCGTACGTGAGAAAGTTTGACAGTCCGTTTGTCGAACTTTTATGGATTAGTTCATCTTCAGGCACTCCGGTTTTCTCCGCCTTATTGATTTAAGTGTCAGGAAGTTAAACGTGTAGTAAAACGCCATAGCTTAGCTCTTTGTTGCATGATTTGACTTGCCTAACGCGATTAACGTATGTTACACGAATTAGTTATATTATTAGTCAATTATTTCCAGTTTTTGTTTGAAAGCTTTGAAATATCTTTATAATTTTTTTTCGACCGAATTAATTAATGTGATTCAGATTTTCAGTCGACTATATTTTTTGGGGTTTTTATGATTCAGATCATACGCGGAACTCGTCATGTATGGCAGTCAATTATTTAATAAGGCCAAAAAATTCAGTTATAACATTAAACATTGACATTTTAAAGATTATTGAACTAAAGTAATTAACATAATGATGATCATAATCTTATATACATTTTAATTGTATAGCGAGTTTAATTTATTTTTCAGCCCCAGAAAGATATTTTTGGAAACGAAGACATGGGTAATATTATAGTAAAACTCACACACACACACACACACACACACACACACACACACACACACACACACCTCTTTCTCTCGCTCATACACACACCTAAACCCCCCTTCTCTCTTTCTCTCTCTCTCTCTCTCTCCCTCTATCTCTCTCTCTTCACACACACACACACACACACACACACACACACACACACACACACAGAAATTTAGAGAGTAAGATTTAAGCCATCACCATTTCTTGCATAACATGTAAAAATATTCTGCAATGCACATTATTCAAACTATGAACAATAAACAAATAACATAAGTAAACAAGAATATCCTCAAGGGAGGATTTATATAAACAAAAATATCCTGATATGATGCTAAACATATGTAAGGTCAGTAATATAAATAATATTATCGTTGTAACTTAGCAACATAGTTTCCGGTAAGTTTGTAGCCAAAATTTAGTCTGAACAAATTTACTTGCATAATAATATCTTTGGTGCAATTTGCTTTCATTTCAAATGTAATAAATAAATAAATAAATAAATAAATAAATAAATTAATTAATTAATAATACGCAGACTTAAAATGAAATAACAATATATTAAACAGTGACAGCCGTCCTAGGTGGCTTGGTAATTCAGTCACTAGAGCTTTCCATTAAGATATTGAGAAGGTCCTTGTTTCCTCTTTTCTGTTATATTTTCGGGCTTTTTCAACCCTGGGATGTAGCTGACTCATAGATTAATTTAAGGATGGAACCTGGAGAATTTTGAAGAAAATTTCAGATCAGTGAAAATAACCACTTTTGCATTTCTACATTTCCCTTGTATAACATTACAAGTATTGTGTGTTTTTCTTTTCTTTTAATATCCTTTGTATAAATGTTGTCACAAGTTATATTTTGACTTATATGACAATAAAATTTGAATTGTTATTTTAAAAAACAAGCTAATTTGCCAGATTTCTCAGGACTTCCTAGGTAAAGCTATTGGACACACCCATTTCAGTCACGGTGGGTCCTCTGGACTCATCCAAGAAACCTTATCGGGAGCCTTGAGAAATATATTTAAAAAAAAAAAAAAAAAAAAAAAAAAAAAAAAAAAAAAAAAAAAAAAAAAAAAAAAAAATTCGCTCCTTTTTTGTACTTCGTGCTCCTGCTCCATTTATCGTGTTAAAAACAATAATGAATTATTATTACCGGGAAACATTTCATTTATGCTATTTAAACTTGTTTTTGCGTTAAAAAAATCGATAATGTATAATCTATATTATTTTAAGAGATCTGATATTGATCGACTTTTATAATAATTCTGTTTCAGATTACACAAAAAGGGGAGATATAGATAGCAGTTATGATTACTCTTATGGTCAGACAAATACACATAGAAAGTAAGTATGGCGAATATATATATATGGAATGCCAATTTGTGCAAAAATCGGCAAACCCTAGGATAGCTTAGCTATGTATAGGATAGTTGAATGCTATCTATATGATCGGCTAATCTAACCCCCGATATCTGTAGGTATTGGGGGTTAAACCAGCTAATGCGATCCCATAGAAACCTGAAAAATAACCCCAAATATTTCCTGATATTTTGAGTTACAGAACTATATGTCATTGAAAGCCGAGGTTTTAATAAATTAATAACTCAAAACCTATTTTTGTAACAGCAAACTAAGGAATAGCTTCAGCTATCTATAGGATCTCAGTCCCCAGTTTCACAATCATTCACTCAATTGAGTGTAAACTGAACTCAAATTCGGGAATATTTCAATGTCATTTTTAAGACATTACACAGTTAAAATTGAATATCTAATGTTATATTTAAATTGTTTAGTGTCGCTCTGTGGAACAAAACGAAATATTGTTTCATAGAACTCAAAATTTTTAAAATATTGATGAGCAAAAAATGGCAATATTTGAGTTGAGTCTATACTCAGTTGAGTGAATTATTGTGAAACTGGGGCCAGAGCTATAGATAGATAGCTAAGCTTACTGTAAGTCTCCCTTTTTTCACCAACAGTTTCCGCGACTTCCTTTTCGCTATGTAGTCTATATCATCAGAATATTTGTTTTTAAACTAGCACTTTATTTTGGCAATGTAACTTTTTTTAACCAGGCCCCATTTTCACAATCATTCACTAAATTGAGTGTACACTTAATCCAAATTAGGGATTATTTAAAGCCAATTTTTAGGAGATTGCACAGTTGAAATTTAATATATAATGTTATATTTAAATTGTAGTGTAGGTTTGTTGAACAATACAAAACATTATCTTATAAAACTTAAAATTTTTAAAGTATTGATAAGAAAAAATTCGAATATTTAAGTTGAGTGTGCACTCAATTGAATGAATGATTGTACAACTGGGAGCTAAACTTTATTTTTCGTGAGGTACTTTTTTGATCAGCATTTCATTTTCGCGAGGTACTTTACCACTTACCTTATTTTTCGTGAAAAACACTTCATTTTTGCGAGGTACTTTTTTCGCGATATGCTCTTTTCATTCACATTTCTATTTCTCATTGGTTTTTCATTTTTCAGCGGTACATATTTTTCGTCAGTAGGTACATATTTTTCGTCAGTATTTTTGCGAGTTTTTTTTATCAAAGCCAACACATTTAGATTTAGATTTAAAATCTCTGATTGTTTAAAACAGCTATCTTTAAAAATAACCAAAACACATCAAAACATTTAGAAATAGCCCAAACACATCCAGACATGAAAAAATAGCCAACACATATGAATATAGAAAAATAGCTAAAATACATCGAAACATGGAAAAATATCCAAAACACATCCAAACATAGAAAAATAGCCAAAACACTTGTAAACATGGAAAAAGAGCCAAAACACATGCAAACATGGAAAAATAGCCAAAACACATCCAAACATAGAAAAATAGCCAAAACACATGCAAACATGGAAAAATAGACAAAAGACATCAAAACATGGAAAAATACCCAGAACACACACAAACATGGAAAAAATAGCCAGAACACACCCAAACATGGAGAATAGCCAAAACAAAACCAAACATGGCAAAATAGCCGAAACACACCCTAACATGGCAAAAATAGCCAGAACACACCCAAACACACCCTAACATGGCAAAAATAGCCAGAACACACCCAAACATGGAAAATAGCCAAAAACACATCCAAACATGGAAAAGTAGCCAAAAACACATCCAATCATGGAAAAATAGCCAAAAACACACCCAAACATGGAAAAATAGCAATAACACATCCGAACATGGAAAAATAGACAAAAAACATCGAAATATGGAAGAATAGCCATAACACATCCAAACATGGTAAAATAGACAAAACCATCCACACATGGAGAAATAGACAAAAGACATTGAAACCTCGAACATTTGCTAGAACACTTCCAATCATGGAAAAATAGCCAAAATCATCCAGACATGGAAAAATAGACAAAAGACATCGAAACCTGGAAAAATAGCCAAAACACATGCAAACATGGAAAAATAGACAAAAGACATCAAAACATGGAAAAATACCCAGAACACACACAAACATGGAAAAATAGCCAGAACACACCCAAACATGGAGAATAGCCAAAACAAAACCAAACATGGCAAAATAGCCGAAACACGCCATAACATGGCAAAAATAGCCAGAACACACCCAAACACACCCTAACATGGCAAAAATAGCCAGAACACACCCAAACATGGAAAATAGCCAAAAACACATCCAAACATGGAAAAGTAGCCAAAAACACATCCAATCATGGAAAAATAGCCAAAAACACACCCAAACATGGAAAAATAGCAATAACACATCCGAACATGGAAAAATAGACAAAAAACATCGAAATATGGAAGAATAGCCATAACACATCCAAACATGGTAAAATAGACAAAACCATCCACACATGGAGAAATAGACAAAAGACATTGAAACCTCGAACATTTGCTAGAACACTTCCAATCATGGAAAAATAGCCAAAATCATCCAGACATGGAAAAATAGACAAAAGACATCGAAACCTGGAAAAATTGCCAAAACTCATTCAAACATGGAGAAATAGCCAAAAACACACCAAAACATGGAAAGATAGCAAAAACACACCCAAACATGGAAAAATAGCAAAAACACATCCGAACATGTAAAAAATAGACAAAAAACATCGAAACCTGGAACAGTTGCTAGAACACATCCAAACATGGAAAAATAGCCAAAACCATCCACACATGAAAAAATAGACAAAAGACATCGAAGCCTGGAAAAAATGCCAAAACTCATCCAAACATGGAAAAATAGACAGAACACATCCAAACATGGAGATAGGCAAAACAAACCCAAACATGGAAAAATATTCAAAACACATCCAAACATAGAAATAACCAAAACATATCCAAACATGGCAAAAATAGCCAAAACACGCCATAACATGCAAAAAATAGCCAAAAACACATCCAGACATCGAAAAATAGCCAAAACACACCAAAACGTGGCAAAAATAGCCAAAACACAACAAAATATCATTTTTCATTATTTTATCAACATAATTTGTCACATTTATGGCGAGTTTTGTATTTTGTCTGTAGCACTTTAGATTTATTTGGATTTTTTTCAATAGCCAACCTTAGGACAAAATCCTATCTAAATCAGCATAGTTCTTTAATTATTTGCATGGAAGTCTGTTCATATGTCTAAAGATAATTTATTGGTCACATAGATTCTTAAGAGGCAAATACGAATTAAATGAGACACAATACTTTGGAAAAACAGGAAACCGTGGGGGTAAGACATACCGGAAATTCATAGCGATTCACGTCAAAGTTGTGATAAATACGAGCGTAAAATGATGGTAAACCGTTACCATGGTCACAGTCTGATAAAACACAACCTTATAGGTTGTCATTAAGAAACAGCTTCACTCTCTTATTTGTTAAATTGGTAAAAAAGAACAATATAAGGTCGATTCATTATTTCTTCTTCATCTGCCCAAATAAGCAGTTAATTATGGGAAGTTTTCGGTGTATTGTTGCTAAACCCTTATAATCGTGGTGATTGCGAGTCCCGACGAAACAACTCTTCTTTTAATCTCAAGGATTGATCAGAGTGCTCACTTTTTATGTGGGAGGTCGAGGGTTCGAAACCCGTTCGGGTTTCACCAAGACTTGAATATTGGTAGAGACTGTTCTTTCGCACTCGGCATTGAGAAATGAAAGTCACGAAGTCCTTCGGAGTAGACCTTAAAAAAAGACGCCCCGTGTCACGGCGGGTGTGCTCTCCTTGCAAATTTCTCTAAGCGCACTGCAAAGGTCAAAATTTCGGCCACTCAACATTTAGCTGGTGACGTCTCGATGAAAGTGAAATATTCTTGACCGGGACATCAAACCCCATTAAATCAATCAATTAATTACTTAATCAATTATTGAGCGATCAAAGTTTGTGTGTGGGTTTTTACAGCTATAATTGGTTATTTTTATCGGCACTTATTACAAACTTCTCAGTAGTAGAACACTCATCGGCCATGTTGCTGATAAACTTCCAAGCAATTTTGACTTATGAGGCACTAAAATGGAAAACGTCATACTGGGACAAAGCCAAGCAGTAAAGGCCTACGACAAAAAGTGTAGTGGAGTAATAGTGTTTTACGTCCAAGTTACGATTCTTTGACTTATTTCGAGGCGGTCAGTTCTGGGATGGTGGAGGAAACCGGAGTGCCCGGAGAAAAACACCGACCTTCGGCAAGCGAACTGACAAACTTTCTCACATTAGGATCTGTCCCGAGTGGAATTCTAACCCAGGCGATGAGAGGCGCTGTGATCCCTAAGCGCGCGCTTTAGACCACTCAGCCACCGAGGCCCCAACCTACGGCAAAGAAAAACTCATTCTAACTTGAGTCTACCGCGGTTGAACCCACAACGACGAGACGCACTGTGCGTTTAAAAGTAAATGTCTCAACCACTTGGCCTCCGGCGACCCTTCTTTGCTGCTTATATTTGTCTACTTTGTGATAATTGTACTTCGTTTCAGTGTTATGTAATAGTTTAACTTTTCCGTAAAGTATAATTCTTTATTTTCTTTTTTTTTTTTTTTTACAGAAGTGTTCCAAAATATGATATTTCTGAAGAGGAGCTTATGGCTGACATAGAAAAGGACCTGTATTGATATAAACATTATTATATACTAGTACTAACTTCCATAAAAAAAAAAAACTGTTGCATTTATGATAATACGTTTTTTATTTATTTTCTTGGGATATAATTGGGCAGATTTTCCGAAATGGAGAAGAAAAAAACATTTATTGCAAATGTCTGATTATGTATGGCTCATTTTGAACAACTTTATTTTAATGATTAAAAGTGAAAACAAATTTAAATTTGAACCACGTGCAAGACAAACTAATAGCATGTGCACTTATCAGGCTTTTTGCATCTTTAGCAACAAAATATATATTTGTTATTTTCCCCACTGTTAAGCCAAAGTTAGAAAAAAATTTCGTGTATCAATAAATGTCATATATAAATTTTTGAATATTTTGTTTAATAAAAAATTGAAAATTTGCATATCACAAAATATTGAAAGTTCAGCTCTTGTGCTTTTTTGAAAACTGTTCTTTGTGAAAATTTTAAAAAATCTACATATTTCAAAAACATTAAATTGTCTAATGGATTGATAATCCACAAAACAACAGTTTTAACAGGTTTTTACAGGGCTATGGGGCCAAAATCGCGACCCTTTTTTCCAATGCAAAGAAGAGCTGATTTTCTTTATGTCAAATTTTGGTCTTTATTTTTTAACAATTGGGTTATTTTCAGGTTAAAATATCAGAATTGTTAAAATCTGACCTGTATTAAAAGTAAATTTTCTGAATTGAATGTTTTGTACTTTTACATTATTTGGATTACACAATGAATACTTGTTTCATGATCGGCGTTAGGCATTGCAGCAGTAGGACCATAGAGCGAAAAGTAATGGACATTTGACAAACAGATATATTAAAGCTACATTAAGTTTTTCAATTTTCTAAAAAAAAATTTTTATAAAAATAAATTAAAAAAAAAAAAAAAAAAGATAACTTTTAATCACGATCCGTGAGATTCATTTTCTAAAATTTCATTCCTATCAGCTGTAAATAAACGGAATCCTCTAACGGGTTGGTCAATGTTTAACGATGATTATTACTTGCTTGGAGCATGCGCACGGATGTATGGGAAATCCAAAGAATCGAAGGTGTAACCTGACAAATTGTATTAACCGTCCGTCATTAATATCCAAATGTATTCCTAATGGTGTTACCTATCCCTTACAAAGTCACAAATGACAATTTTAATGAAATTCTGTTTTTAATTTATCGTATTTCATCGTTTTGTAAGTTATGTTTACATGACCCAGTTTTTTATAACCTAACCTTGTTCTATAGTTTTAGATCCAACCGGTCTTCATCTCGCTGGGAAATTATTGTTGTTTCTGTATTTATTCAGGCTTTTTTTCGTTGAACCAAATGTAACACTTCATTAGGAACATCATTTATTAGATTAGCGCCGTTTCAATTTTTCCTTGGAAAACTTAATGCAGCTTTAACCAATGTTTAGCAATTTTCCATAAAAATAAACATTTGAGCGGCAGATTTCTTAACTGCTTTGGTTAGCCAAACGTAAGTCTTCTGTTTGCCAAACTCTGTCAAATTTGCACATCTGTTCTAGACTGGTATTTAATTTCACGGGTACGATCAGTAGCGATCGATTTCACCTTATGGATATTTCTTTTATAATGTGGCGGTTTGTATTTTCGTAATGGCATCTAAATACGAGTAGATAGACGGATGTCTGCAGCAAAAATGTTCACCAAAATGTGTATAGAAAAATTTAGGTCCGTTGTTAGTGGTGAAAGGGTTGAACTTTCGCTCAAATGACTTCCGCAAATCACAGGTAATAGGTAAAATCGGTCGCTTAAATATCCACTAAAGGTCCATTTGGAGGTTGTTTTTTTTTTTTTTTTTTTTTTTTTTTTAGAAGTTTTGCTCAAATATCTTGCGCCCTTCATGATAGTGTCATTTATAAAATTTTTGAATTTTAAAAAAAAAAAGAAATACATTGTATTCAAAATTTTGTCATGTATATGCAGTTTCATGTTCAATTTTAACAGTTAAACAAACTACAGGTGTCCCCAATAAGAGATAAAGCACGTTTATTATTTAATCAATACTTTTTTGGTATAAAAAACTTATCGATTTTATGCATTTTATTTTAAAATGATAAATCTTGGTGTTCTCAAACAATTAAGTAGGATAATTTGACAGATATTACTCTTAAAACACATCATTGGATTGGTTGATTAATCAGGGGCATATCCAGAATTGTATGGGGAGGGGCGGGGGAGAATGATTGCGAGCGCAAAATTTAAGGCCCTAGCGGCAAGGTGTCCAAAGTAGTTTCATGAGGCGTAGCCCTCGGCGAAATGAAATTTTAACATATCTGGAGACCGTTTAGTAAATTATCTCTCTCTCTCTCTCTTGAATTTTAAATAGAGGAGGTTTACCCCCCCCCCTCCCCCTTAATATTCGCGAATGATAATATTGTTTTATGTCTTAGGCATGATTCTTTCACTTTATCGATGAAGTCGTTTCAGGGATGGTGGAAGAAACCAGAGTGCCCAAAGAATCTTGAACCATCGACTTTCGGCAAGCGAACAAACTTTCTCAAACTAGGCCTTGTCCTAGCGGGCTTTGAACCTAAGCGGCTACTGTGATCCGTAAATGCGCGTTTTTTTTACCACTCGGATAATAAGTGATTGGAGCGGATTTATTCTATTTTACGCCAAAATCAGTTCTTTCGCTTATATCGAGACAGTTACTTCTGGGACAATGAAAAAAAGGAACGCCAGAATAAAACCAGCGATAGTGGCAAGCCAACTGACAAACTTCCCCACATTAGAATGAGATGAAAGGCACCGCAATTCGTAAAGTGAAGCTTTGGACGATTTGACAACCTATGTCCCCAACACTCGAACCCTCTTTTAATGATTGAGTAAGATTTATCGAGTAAATGTACTAATCAGAGTATGTGACCGAAATATACGTCTTGAAAGTTTAGTTAAAAAATGTAAGATGATACTAGTAATATGTATAACGAGTGGATAAAATGCTTCATTTAAAATCAGCCAGAGAGAGAGAGAGAGAGTAATGGTGCTTAACGTCTTAGTCAAGAATATTTCACTTATATAGAGACATCGCCAGCTATAGGCGAAAGTGCAGTAATTTTGCCTGTGCGTTGCGCTGATGGCATTATACAGCAGGCTTCTTTATCGTGCCACGCCTGCCATGACACGGGACCTCGGTTATTTTAGTTCCCATACGAAAGAATCGTGACTTTCATTTCGTAATGCCGAGTGCTTGGCGAAAGAACAGTCATTACCCACTTTCAAGTCTTGGGACAGACCCGGCCGGGGTTCAAACCACGACCTCCCACTTACGGAGCGAGCACTCTACCAACTGAGCTACCGCAGTGGTATATCAGCCAAGGGATTAGTAATTTTCATTTTAAACTGACTTTATGTTCAAACAGTCAAAATCCAGTTTCAAGGTTTGGGTTGAACAAAAAAATGAGTCTAGACTCTTTCTTATCAAGAAAACACGTTATAAACTTGAACTTGTCTAAAGTCTGGATACTCCGTTTTTTGCACCATTCTGGAACTGAGTACATGTATCTCAATATAAGTGAAAAATCTTGACAGGAGTGTCATGTGCTAATTTTGAATTTCTATTAAAATAATGCATTCTGAATCAGCACATGACAACTATTATTCATTTAGAATCAGCACATGACAACTACAATTCATTTAGAATCAGCACATGGCAACTACAATTCATTCAGAATCAGCACATGGCAACTATAATTTATTCAGAATCAGCACATGACCACTATTATTCATTTGGAGTCAGCACATGACAACTATTATTCATTCGGAGTCAGCACATGACAACTATTATTCATTCAGAATCAGCACGACAATTATTATTCATTCAGAATCAGCACGACAACTATTATTCATTCAGAATCAGCACATGAAAACTATTGTTTATCCAGAATCAGCACATGACATCAGCATAAAATACCATGTTGACTGCTAAATTTTACAATAAGTTACTACCTTATTTGGATGTACAGACTAGAAACAAAGTCTAAAGCATGAGCATATCAATCAACTTTAGATTTGTGATTGTTTTTAATGTCTTATCAGTATTTTTTCAGCTATTCATGACAAGAGCAAGTTTATCCACCCCTAAGATAAATTTTCCTAGGCGTGAGATGAGTGACTTTTACTGTTAATAGTACGCCTTGTAAAAGCACCCAATCAGAAGACTTTAACCTACTAGCTCATAGAGACAATATGCCACAGACAGGCATACCACTCCCCTAGTATCATAACCCTGACACTGAGTGAACCAATTGATACTCTGTCTTATTAATGATGAATTCCATGCAATGAAGTAGTATCTCAAATTTTTATCTAGTGTATGGTAGCTGGCCATTATTTAACCCATGACACCCTACTCTGGAACTGGACTCTCTACCAATGTAACACTATAGGAGTAAAAAAAAATATAATTTTACACAATTGGACATAACTGACACTAATGTTTAACACGATTTCAAACAGACAAATCTTGTGAAATGAATTCCTCTAACCTTTCAAGCTTATCAAAACTGACAGCAAGATGAAAACTTGTATATAATTTTCAGCTATTGCCTTTGAACCAATATCTAAAATATGGCTGAAATTCTCACCCTAAATTCTATCTCAAAATTTAAATGGTTCATAAAAGAAAAGGGATGAAAATTAACCATGAAATTACATGTATAACAGCTAACTAAAAAAGTCAAGGTACCCAGGCCTCCACACTGATCTATATTTTGAACCCTTTTAAAGACATACTTCTATTTACCTTGAATATAAATCTTTATACATGTACAAGGTTGTGGAGCTAAGTTTTGTAAACTTTGATTTAAATCTGGTCCAATTTTCAAGAGTGAATTTCAATAATTTATTAATTAATTTCCTCGACCTTTGATTCAGTAAAGTTTGTCAATCTTTAAAGGTACTGTACCACAAATGAACAATTTTTTTTTCTCACTAAACTAAGAAACACCTATCATAAACTCAAATTTATCTTTAATAACATTGTCACTTTCGAAGTATTATAAAATTTAACTAAATTAGTGAACCAGTTTTTTTCAGGAGGACTGGACAACTAAGTGGTCTAGAGAATAAGCTTACAGATTATATTGTCTCTAAAATAGCACTGACAGATGCTAGTGTCAAAAAGTTTCCTTGACAAAGGTCAGTGGTTTTCTCCTGGTACTCTGGTTTCCCATAACTTATTGCTTTCATACAAATGAAAAATTCTTGACTGGGATGTAAAACAAAATTACAAAATTCGAATTTATTTTTAAGAAAATTTTAGTTAAGAAATTATTGTGGTTCCCAGGCATTTGTTTAAAACTATGGTCTCTGTACATTTGTTTAAAACTATGGTCCCTGGGCATTTGATTAAAACTATGGTCCCTGGGCATTTGATTAAAACTATGGTCCCTGGGCATTTGTTTAAAACTTTGGCCCCTGGGCTTTCATTTAAAACTATGGTCCCCAGGCATTTGTTTAAAACTATAGTTCTTGGGTTTGTTTTAAAAACTATGGTCCCTGTACATTTGTTTAAAACTATAGTTCCTGGGCATTCTTTAAAAACTATGGTCCCTGGGCATTTGTTTAAAACTATGGTCCCTGGGTATTTGTTTAAAACTATGGTCCCTGGGCATTTGTTAAAAACTATGGTCCCTGGGCATTCGTTTAAAACCAGAGTGGTCATATCTCCAGTTTAAAAATAAAATAACTAATCATTTACAAATCGTATTGATATTTTATCACAGTTTAACATGGAATTATCATAAAATACAGTTTTAAGTCAAATCGACTTTCTGCTAAAAACATCAAATATGTAAATATAAACTCCAATTTCACAATCGTGTTCAACAAAGAATTTCCTTAACTTAAATTTGACAAGTTTGATATATCTATTTTTTAAATATTTAAAATACTCAAGAAATTAAGGATGTCATTTTTAAAATGACTTCCAACTTATAAAATATGTATGGAGCTTTGTCAAAAATCCTTTTGTAGTTAAAAAAAATTTGCCAAAATTTGCTAAATTAAGTTATAGAAAATCTTATTTTAAAGAAATTAATGAAATTAATTTATGAAATTGGGGCCAGACTGATTATCTGAGCCCAGTTTCCCAAAATTTTCCTACTGCACTTCTAAACTGTAAACAGGAAATTCCACTGTCATTCTAAACTATCATGATAATGAAACATAATATCATAATTTCAAAAGGAAATTTTAAATTTTAATTCAGTTATGTTTTAGGGCAATGGAAAATTTACTTCAGATAGAGATTCTTATATGTTTCCATGACAACACATTGTTCTAATTCTAAATTTTGTCTACAAAATATCCAAATGGCCTGCATACTTCTACATCGAGATCAATCAAAAACCCGACCTGGTAGTCTTTAGTCGATTATTTTTCCAAAATCAGAATTTTAGTGTTGGCATATTTGTAAATTGATTATTTTTGCTAGCAAAATAATCTGCAGACATTTTTTAAGGATCTATAAAAATAATTGACACAAATTATTTATAGAATCTACCAAATTATCAACACAGAGACATTACTGAATCTACAAAAATGATTGGTACACCAATTTCAAGAAATCTAGGAAAAAATGGCACACAAATATCATGGAACTAATCAAAGTGATTGGCTCGCAAGTTTCACAGAATCCAGCAAAATGATTGGCTCATGTCTCATGAAATCCAGGAAATGATTGGTACACAGATAACATGGAATCCAGTGATATGATTGGTAAAGATATAACGTGGAATCTAGCAATATGATTGGCTAACATGTTTCATTAAATCTAGCAAAACGATTGGTATGAAAGTAACATGGGATTGGAATCTATTACATTTCAAATTTTACTGTTTCTGACTTTAAACAGCCACTTTGTGTAGTAACAATATGTTTATCACTGATGCTCTCAGCTAGCAAAATAATTCACATAAATACAATAATGTCCTCCATGTTGCTGGAAAGTGTTAGAATTTCAAATGTACTGTACTTTTTGATGAAAAAATTTGGTGCTAGCAAAATGACCGACATGCAGCAATCATGTGATCAACTCCGCAGAAAACTTTATGAACTTCAGCTGGCACTGACACCTGTAATGAAAATCACATCAATAATTATAAAATGAAATTAAAAAAAAAAAAAAAACAAAACCAAAACAAAACAAACAACAACTGATATCATAATTAATGATTTAATGTGGCTGTGTCATTTTACTTCCAATGATGTCATTACTAACTCCTGTTTTATGACTTTGATTTGCTTTAATAGGGTTTTACGTCCCAGTCAAGAATATTTCACTTAAATCGAGACATCACCTTCTATAGGTGGAATGGCAGAAAATTTACCTTTGCATTGCACTTTAGGCAATGTGCAGGGAGGGTTCTTTAATGTACCACACTTGATGTGACACAGAATAAATTTTTTAAGGTATCATCAGAAGAACCCAGTGACTTGTTACTAAGTGCTTGGTGAAAGAACAGTCACTACCTATTTTCAAGTTTTGATCAAACCAGCTGGGGTTCGAACCTCCCACATACAAAGTGAGCACTCTACCAACTGAGTTTCCGTGTTTTATGTATTGACAATATTGTTTTAAAGTAATCGTTCATAATTGTTGCAATATTCATATGATTTATTCAAATAATATTCATTTAAATGGGTGTTGGCTTGGTTGCATTATGAGTTTGTCTTCTGTTTTTTGTCGTCTCCCTCATCTGATCATATCATAACAGTAACTTGTATTGTGTAATGTTCTTGGTTACCTCGCGGACCAATCTTTTACGGTGGTAAACTTTTCGCAAGCTACACTTGAAACAAGAAATATGAAAGAATATAATTTCTTGTCTCACAGCTGCATATGAAAGCTTTTTTGTTTATTTTTTAAAATTTTTTCCTACCTTTAAAGGAAAAAACTGATCTCTTTTGACACCTAACCCCAGACATCCCTGTTTGTCCTTACCCCAAGTATAAAGTTCATTGTTATCTAAAAAATAAAAAGAGAAATAAAACAAAACTGAAACTGTGATTGTTAATGATTGAAATGAATAAATAAATTAATTAATCCTATTTTTAAACTGGCAACAAAGTTATCAATCATGAATATCGCAAAAATAAAGTGCATGCAAAAATTTCATGTTTTACCTTATTTCGTCAACTCTGACACTCCTGTATTGTAAAAGAAATATTTATGTGAGCGTTTTGGGCTCTGTGGTGCATGAAGGTGTGCAAAATTTGATACCCTAGTATTGTAAAGTTTTCTCAAAATTGCAGAAATATTTCATTAAAGCTGCAGTAAATTTTCCGAGGAAAAAAATTTTAACGGTGCTGATATACTTAATGATGTTTCTAAAGAACATAATATGTAACACCATTGCAAATACAAAAAATTTGGATATTAATTATGGACAATTAATACAATTTGTCAGGTTTCACCTTCAATTCATTGGAAAACCTGTACATCCGTGCACATGCTTAAAGCAAATAATAATCATTGATAAACAATGACCAACCCATAAGAGGATTCCATTTATTTACAGCTAATAGGAATGAAATTTTAGAAAATGAATCTTACGGATCGTGATAAGAAGTTATCTTTTTTTTCCTTTTTTTTTTAAATATCTTTAGAAAATCAAAAAAAAAAAAAAAAAAAAAAAATTCAGAAAATTGAAAAACTTAATGCAGCTTTAAGTTTCTTGGGCTATTTCAAGCTCTGTGGTGCATGTGGGTGTGCCAACTTGGACACTTTTGTAAAGTTTTCTCAAAATATATTTCAGTGAGTGTCTCAGTTTTGTTCTTTCCAAGCTCTCAGGTGCAGTAAAATGTGTCAATGTGGACACCTTTGTATTGTAAAGTTTTTCTCCAATTTGTAAATTCATTTTTTGTGTGCGTCTTGGTCCCTTTTGTCTTTGGACTGCCCTGTATGGTAAGGTTGGCTTCAACTTCAGCAGTATGACAACCATGTTAATAGTATTTAATTAAGACTTATTCGACATACTTGTTAAAGCTGCAAAATGCCCAATTCCACATTTTAAATCTACCACGTAACTGTTTTCTTGTAGTTCATTTCGTCCAAAGAGGGTTTCAGGAATCATTTCAGGTACTGTACAGGATTCTAATTTTGGCCCTTTTCCCAGAATTCCATATCCCCATACAAATACTTGTCCTTTATCTGTAATGATAATATTAATGATATATAAGATTATATAACGGTAAATATATATGTTTTCAGTATGTGAGCAAATCAATTGAAGGGTAAACTGGTCCTCTAGATAAAATAGACCATGTTTTATGGAATATTACCATTTAAAATCAAAGAGTAGATAATTCTAACACTACTAACATTCAAAATCAAAGAGTAGATAATTCTAACACTACTAACATTCAAAATCAAAGAGTAGATAATTCTAACACTACTAACATTCAAAATCAAATAGTAGATAATTCTAGCAATATAACCATTCAAAATCAAAGAATAGATAACTCTAGCAATATCAAAGAGTAGATAATTCTAGCACTACCACCATTCAAAATCAAAGAGTAGGTAATTCTAGCAAAATCAAAGAGTAGACAACTTTGACACTACTACTATTCAAAATCAAAGATAAGATAACTCCAGGAAATATCAAAGAGCAGATAACTCTAGCAATAATTACCATTTAAAATTGCACATTTAGATCCACCAGCAGCTGCTTTCTTTATTTTCCCACAATGTGACAACTGTACATGTTTTGGTGTGTTCACCTGTGTTTCATGTGTTACCATGGCAAGTTGATTATATTCTGAGTTTCCCCATCCAAAGAGTTCTCCTTGTTCTGAAACAGCTAATACACAATCTGCAGTACCAGCAACATCTACTATTTTAACTCCTTCAATGTCACCCTTTACTTGTGAAGGCTTCCATTCCTCTCTGTACGTACCCAAACCTGAAAATAAATAAAACAATTACATTATCTTTTTCTTATATAAACTGCAGCCTAGTTGGCTGTGTTGTCTAGAGTGTGTGCTTACAGATTACAGTGTCTCTCACTGCCTGGGTTTAAATCCCACTCAAGACAGATCCTAGTGTGAGAAAGTTTGTCAGTTCGCTTGCCGAAGGTCGGTGGTTTTCTCCAGCACTCAGGTTTTCTCAAGCATCCTGAGAACTGACCACCTCAAAATAAGTGAAAGAATCTTGACTGGGGTGTGAAACATCATTACTCCATTCCACTCTTAAATAAATTGCTCTTTACAATGTTCTACACCTGGTTATTTCAGTTTATTGTAATGTTGTTTAAGTTCACATCAGCAATTTTCCCAGATATTTGTAACAAAGGAAAAATACATTATACACAAAAGTTAAGCACTAATGCAGCCCAGGCAAGGAAGAAGTATCTGTGATTCTGAAGTGTAAGGCTGGGGTTCGAACCCACAGCCTACCACTCTTTTGGTGGACAAAGTGAAAGAGCAATCATTTGCAGTGTGGCAAATTACTTGAAAAAAAATTGCTGGCACTGTCTGCATATACAGCAACATTTATATTTTAAAGTGTTATCACATGCAATCAGTGTGATTTGTATGGCCTCAATGTGTTTGCATGTTTGCAAGCTCTATTTGAAATGAATGCAAATATATGCAAGTGATACATGTATGTACTCCACACATGCACACCAAACAATTTAAAAACGGTGAAACTAGCGTGCAAAGGTACCAGCGGTAGTTATGGGCATCCAGCTGCATTGCATTGAGATTAATGCGCCATCCTGTACTTTCTTTCATGTGTAAAGTTGTATAAAATAGATTATGGTAATGTCATATTATAAATATTGTATTTATTTTTGAATCTAATTATAAAGAATAATTGAAATTCTTTTCTGTCTTTGGGGTCATAGATAAAAATTTTTGGTGCATGCGTATGCATAAACCGCTTCACTTCAGTTCACTTCCTAAAGGTCCATGGGTTTCTCTGTTCACACTGGTTTCCTCCACCATTTCAAAACTAATCCCCTTGATAAAAATAAAAAATTCTGACTTGGATGTAAAACACCAATAATCCAATGCTTAATCTGAAAAAAAACTTAAAGCTGGTAATGACTAGATGTAAGTGATTATTAATTAAAGAGAACCAACCTGTCTGACCATCGGCTGCTAGACCACAACTGTAAACTTCTCCTGTGTCAGCAAGGAAGAAACTGTGGTCTTGTCCACACACAACCTGGAAAAAAAAAACCCATCTGAAATCAAATATAGCTGATATTTCAAAAATGATTTCTACAAAGAAGATGAGGCTGTGTGTTTCAAATAGCAGGAGATGAAAAATCACAGCCTTCCTCATCACCTACATACATGTACACACAAGTTCTAATCCCGGTCAGGACAGGTAGTTGTGTGTAAAAAAAGTTCAGTATAATTGCCAAAGGTTTGTTATTAATTGTAAATAACTTTTTTGTAACCTTTATCAACTTCTTCATCATGTTCTGTATCATGACTCCTAGACTTTTCATACTGGACTTTCTACTACCTTTGCTACGTTTTTTTGAAAGTAAGTATCTCTCTTAGTTTTTTATTTACTTTATTATACTGTACAGTGTGCCACCTTTATTTTCAAGAGCCTCAGTGATGAGTGGTCTAATGGGAACACTTACGGATCACACTGCCTCTCATCACAGAGGTTAGAATCCCTTTCAGGCAGATCCTAGTTTGAGAAAGTTTGTCAGTTCGCTTACCACAGGTCTTTTTCTCTTGGTACTTTTGTTTCCTGCACCATCCCAGAACTGACTTGTCTTGAAATCAGTCAAAGAATTTTGACTGAAGAATAAAACACTATATCTTTGCTCCACTCCCTTCTCTTCCCTTATTTAAAATGTCAATAGTTACATATTAAATACAATGTACTGTCCTTCATTAACTTTTCTTATTATCTTAATACATGTACCTAAGTTTAAAAACAAACCCTGTAAGATTCTAATGTGAAAAAAGCTGGCAGTTCAATTGTTGAAGGGAGAATTTCTCTTCATACTCTAGTTTTCTCCAACTTCCCAGACCTGACAAGAAAGAATCTCATCTGGATAATAAAAATAATATCCCCTCAGTCTCTTTCTCTCTCCAACTGCGGTAGCTCAGTTGGTAGTGTGCTGCTCCATAAGTGGAAGGTCATGGGTTCAAACCCCTACAGGGTCTGACCCAAGACCTAAAAGTGGGTAGTGACTGTTCTTTGGCCAAGCACTCAGCATTATGAAATAAAAGTCAAGGTTCTTTCGGATGGGAATTAGAATAAATGAGGTCCCGCGTTACGTTAGAAAAGCATGATAAAAAACACTGCTATATAATGCCATCAGCCCAACACACAGGCAAAATTTCTGCACTTCGCCTATAGCTTGGGACTCTTGATATAAATGAAATATTCTTAACTCGGACATTAAACACTATAAGTGAACTCAACTCTCTGTCTCTCTCTCTCTCTCTCCATCCCTCTATCTCTCTCTCTCTCTCTCTATCTGTCTATCTCTCTCTCTCTCTATCTCTTCATCTTACCTTAACAATATTTTCAGGTAAGTATTTTATTCTGTGTACCACAGAACTGTGACTGTAATACAAAGAAAACATATTTTTTAAATTAATCATGAGCATATTCAAGTAAAAACCATCAAATAAATATGTAAATATTGAACAAAAATACCTGTTTAATTTTGAAGTGCCAGATGTGCACATTTCGGAAATTCATTCCTCGTCAGTGACAAAGAATATGTATTATCCTAGATGATATACATTGTAAATCATTATGAGTATACATACAGGATACTTATGGTAAATGTATATACATGTATATAATCTCACCAAAAGGCTGAACGTTTCTTTTAAAAAAGAGGCTGGCCAAGTCTGACTGAAATATACAACCCCTAGCCAAGTCTGACTGAACTATACAACCCCTAGCCAAGTCTGGCTGAAATATACAACCCCTAGCCAAGTCTGACTGAAATATACAACCCCTAGCCAAGTCTGACTGAACTATACAACCCCTAGCCAAGTCTGGCTGAAATATACAACCCCTAGCCAAGTCTGACTGAACTATACAACCCCTAGCCAAGTCTGACTGAAATATTCAACCCCTAGCATTCCTTATACTACATAAAAATTATTACTGTAAATAATTTTTTTCATGATTTGAATTCAAATGTTTGACTTTTAATAGAATTTACATAAACATCAAAAACATGTTTAATAAGTCAAATTTTGAAATTTTATATGTTACATAAAAATAAACATGATCAATGGAAAGACTTTAGTTAATTTTGGTTTAACTGACTCAAGTGGCTTAGTGGAAGAACATCTGAAAGTCAAATTTTGAAATTTTATATGTTACATAAAAATAAACATGATCAATGGAAAAACTTTTGTTAATTTTGGTTTAACTGACTCAGTGGCTTAGCGGAAGAACATCTGCCCCAGATAACATTGGAGTTCAAAACCTAACTGATTCCTAGAGTTAAATCCAACTTTGTCAAATCCTTGTTCGAAAATGGTTTTCAATTGTCACCAATAATCTGTTTTTTCCCCATCATCATTCATTCACTGCCTGGGTACAAGTGAAAAAGACTCAAAAAGGGAGTTAAAACACCACTGCAGCTGACTAACATTATGATAAAGGCCCCATTATCACAATCATTCACTCAAATTAGAGAATTTTTCATTGTCACTTTTAAGACATTACACAGTTAAATTTGAATATCAAATGTTATATTTAAATTGTTTAGTGTGAGTTTGTTGAACAAAACAAGACAATGAACTTAAATTTTTTAAATATTAATGAGAAAAATGGAAATAATTGAGTTAAATGTGTACTCAGTTGAGTGAATGATTGTGCAACTTGGTCAGGTTATCAAATAGGTTAACTCTCTCTTTTGATACTTACCTATAAATCTCATGATCAACAATTGGCCGGCCACACTGACCATAAGAATTGTTCCCAAGGCTAAATACTGGAAATATAAATGAACAAAAGTAAATCAATGTAATTATAAATGGTATTGTTAATCATTTAATCAGTCTCACTGGCCGAGTGGTCTAAAGCATGCACTTACGGATCACAACACCTCTCACCACCTGGGTTCAAATCCCACTCATTTACATTATCTTTTTCTTAAATCAATCGCAGCCTCAGTGGCTGTGTGGTCTAAATAGCATGTGTGCAGATTACAGCACCTCTCACCGCCTGGGTTTAAATCCCACTGGAGACAGATCCTAGTGTGAGAAAGTTTGTCAGTTCGCTTGCCGAAGGTCTGTGATTTACTCCGGGTACTCCGGTTTCCTCCATTATCCCAGAACTAACCACCTCAAAATAAGTGAAAAAATCTTGACTGGGGTGTAAAACACCATTCCTCCACTCATGAGTCTATTTTTATTTTGAAATAATAACTTTTGTGATAACTTGAAATCCAACAAAATTCTGTTTGATTGTCTTGTGAGTGCAATCATGATTTATTTCTTATTTCAAATGCCAATGTTTGAAGGAAGTTCAGAACCCATGATTTGGGAATTTTAGTAGGTAAAATACAAATGATGAATAAAAAAAAATAGGAAATTATTATACAATTATTGACTTTTAATGAGGTTAATAATGCAAGGATTTATGACCCCAAAATAAATGTTATACTTACCATCGTCTATTTTTAGGGACCTTGAGGGCAAGTTGGACCATTATATTACCATCAAATGCAGAATTACGCAGTTAACATAAAGATTTGTGCAGTACAGCTCAACATGTGTTTAGCCAATCAAAATTGAGTAAAATCAGTGGTCAATTAATAATAATAAACCTTATTTATTAACCAAAAGTTTAAATATAGACAACAAATCTTATCATTTGCAAAATAGACAGTGTGTATAGGGCCTAACTTAAAAAATTCTTTGTTTGCTGTTTTCCGCTCCATGCTTTCCATATTTGGGTAGGTAGGTAGGAAAAAATTTTATTTTATTTTTTGAAAACTTAATCCTTTACACTTTTGAAAAGTTAAAGTTGGTTTCATATGTTTCTTTTGAAGCACATTTACAATTTTTTTGCTAACTAAAATCTTCATTGTTCCTACTTGTGTTTTCTCCCATAGAGAAACACAGCTGAATTTCCTTACTACCATATCAACCTGCTCACAGGTTGTCTCCCTCCCCAGGGTTATTGCCATTTAATGCTGTTTCTTATGTTGTATGAGAAGTAAAAAAAATAAACATTGTAGTAGAAGGCAATAAAATTTTTTGGGTAGGGGCATTTCAAGTGGGTTGGGTGGTCACTGACAAACAAAGTTAATTTTATTTTAGGCCTAGCATCCATTTAAGTTACTGTATTTTTAATGACTTTAATAAAAGAATTGATGTTTAAAGCTACATCAGCAATTTTGCAGCAATTCATAGCTATAATCACCTGAATGAAAATAAAATTTTAGTTTCTAAGAAACCAAATTTTAATCACTTGATACTTATCAATTATTTGGAATGTTGAAAATTAACTTGTCAATTGCCGAAGTTCATATTCACAAATGAAGGAGAGAAAACAAGCATTCTGAGAGTATTGCAAAACAATACATAGTCCCCTACCGGTTGCATATTTCACTAATCCAAAAGTTTTAGGTAAAATGTACCTTATTATATGGTACAAAGATTTATAGTTATAAATTATACATGTTGTTTAAGATGGCAGATGGAAACGAAACACAAACTTGATCTGTAACTCATCATGGTAGAGTCACATACAAAACATTAGTTCCATTTCTGTAAGCATGTAGAAAAAAAGTGCGGAAAACTAAAATTTCTGTGAATTTTCAAAGATCAAAGGGCCATAACTCCGGTAAAAATTAGCAGATGGAAACAAAACATGAACTTGATCTGTAACTCATCATGGTAGACTCGTATACCAAAAATGAGTTCATTATCTAAAACCATTTAGAAAAAAAGTGCTAAAAACTGAAATTTCAGTGAATTTTCAAAGTTCAAAGGGCCATAACTCCTGTAAAAATTTGCAGACAAAAATGAAAGGCTAACTTGATTTGCAACTCATTATGGTAGAGTCACATACAAAACAAAAGTTCCATTACTGCAAGCGTGTAGAAAAAAAATGCTGAAAACTAAAATTTCTGTGAATTTTCAAAGATCAAAGGGCCATAACTCCGGTAAAAATTAGCAGATTGAAACGAAACGTAGACTTGATCTGTAAATCATCATGGTAGACTTATATACCAAAAATCAGATCAATATTTAAAAGCATTTAGAAAAAAAATGTGGAAAAACAGAAATTTCAGTGAATTTTCAAAGTTCAAAGAGCCATAACTCTCATAAAAATTAGCAGATGGAAACGAAAACATAAACTTGATCTGTAACTCATCATGGTAGAGTGACATACAAAACATTAATTCCATTTCTACAAGCATGTAGAAAAAAAGTGCGGAAAACTAAAATTTCTGTGAATTTTCAAAGATCAATGGGGCAATAACTTCGGTAAAAATTAGCAGATTGAAACGAAACGTGAATTTATCTGTAACTCATCATGGTAGACTCATACACCAAAAATCAGTTCATTATCTAAAACCATTTAGAAAAAAGGGTGAAAAACTGAAATTTCAGTGAATTTTCAAAGTTCAAAGGGTCATAACTCCGGTAAAAATTTGCGTACCAGAATGAAATGCTAACTTGATCTGTAACTCATCATGGTAGAGTCACATACAAAACATAAGTTCCATTTCTGCAAGCATGTAGAAAAAAAGTGCGGAAAACTAAAATTTCAGTGAATTTTCAAAGATCAAAGGGCCATAACTCCGGTAAAAATTAGCAGATTGAAACGAAACGTGAACTTGATCTGTAACTCATCATGGTAACTCATATACCAAAAATCAGTTCATTATCTAAAAGCATGTAGAAAAAAAGTGCGGAAAACTAAAATTTCTGTGAATTTTCAAAGATCAAAGGGTCATAACTCCAGTAAAACTAGCAGATTGAAACGAAACGTTAACTTGATCTGTACTCTATCATGGTAGACTCATATACCAAAAATCAGTTCATTATCTAAAAGCGTGTAGAAAAAAAGTGCGGAAAACTAAAATTTCTGTGAATTTTCAAAGATCAAAGGGTCATAACTCTGGTAAAAATTAGCAGATGTAAACGAAACGTTAACTTGATCTGTAACTCATCACGGTAGACTCATATACCAAAAATCAGTTCATTATCTTAAAGCATTTAGAAAAAAAGTGTGGAAAACTGAGGTGTGACAGACGGACGGACTGACAGACGGACAGACAGAGTGCAAACCTATAGTCCCCTTCGGCTTTCGCTGGTAGGGGACTAATAACCAGCAAGCACATTGTTTATGGTCATTGAATAAAACTAAGATTTTATAATTAACCTACCTCTTCTTTATCAATTACTGTAGAATCACTGCCTGGATAAAAGTGAAAAAGACTCAAAAAGGGAGTTAAAACAACACTGTAGAATACTGTACTGGGTTGATATTTCATGGTTTTGTCGTTTTAAAATATTTTCTGTTGGTAGAAAATTTTCGTGGAATTAACTTTTTGGAACATAAATCCCATAGAGGGCAATGGTAATATGAAAATTTTCGATGGCATTTATTTCGTAGTTTTTAGTAACTCACAAAAATAACAAAATTTAATCCCTCACGGATATTTGTAATTTTACAGTAATAAGAGTGTGTGTGTGGTTTACGGTTGTAGAATACAAAATAGATTTTATAATGTTTAACTTACCTCCTTCTTTATCAGTGAGTAACAGTGTGTGTGCCCTGCCACATGCTATATCTGTAATTTTGGTAGATTCTGGCTCATTTAAAGGAAGATTTATTACAGCTGGTTCTATGATGTAATCCAGGATCCTGCCTGAAAAAATTTGAGAAAAATACATGTTAAACATACTGTTCACTAATTTAGACACCTTTATAATAAAGGGAAAAAATTAATAAATAAAACAATCCATCAAAACATTTACTTTTCTTTACTTTAGACACCTTTAATAATCCCAGGGCTTGTAGGGGGCCTTAGTGGTCGAGTGGTATAAAGCGCACACTTACAGATCACAGTGCCTCTCACCACCTGGGTTCGAATCCCAATCGGGACGGATCCTCGTGTGAGAAAGTTTGTCAGTTCGCTTGCCGAAGGTCGGTGGTTTTCTCCAGGCACTCCAGGTTTCCTCCACCATCTAAGAACTGACTGCCTCGAAATAAGTGAAAGATTCTTGACTGGGGCGTAAAACACCATTACTCCACTCCATTCCTAATGCTTGTATGGCAACATTTTAATCTTTGCACTGTTACAAGCGTTAACCAGTTCACAATACCATAGTCTATTTTTGTTTCCATCATGACTGACATTTTGTATTATATGAATGTCTGCTAAATAATGGCAACTTTAAGGTGCTAGCTCACAGACAGCAGTTGAAGAGTTTGCTACCCCACCATTTCCATGACAACAAGTAGGTTAGCTGCAATGTGAAACAAGGTATCACACGTAGTATTAATCTCCTTGCAACAAAGTATTGTATGATATTGTTTTTAAAAGAATCGACTATATTTAGCTGTTAATTTCCATATTGTGCTCATTAACATGTAAACAATAAAAGTTACCAAAAAAACCTGTTACATATATTAAATGTCCAGGATTCTACTTGTATATATCAAATTTGAACCAAATTGATGAAAAAATAAATATGTAATGACCATTTTTTTCAATTTTTTCTATTTATAGCAATGGCAGCCATCTTGGATTTAGGATCTGAATAAAATACAAACTCGTTTGAGATATTACCATTATAAACAAAATAAATATCTGTACCACAACCTAAATAAACAGTATTGTTTTCTTGATGACAAATTTAAGAGAAGGTGATTTTTGAAATTCAAGTTGAAATTCCAAACAAAAAATAAATAAATAAATAAAAAAAAAAATAATATATAATAAATAAATAAATAAATAAATAAATACAATTTCGTTATTATCAGTTATTGTTTACAGACAACATAATCTTACCTGAACGTGGAGGGGATTCCGTGAAATCCAAGCTGTGAGCCAGTACATGTCTACAACATGCTTCGAATATCTATTTTCACTTGTAGATGATAAAACAAGAGTTATCTTACCTGAACGTGGAGGGGATTCATGAAATCCAAGCTGTGAGTCTGTACATGTCTACAACATGCTCCGAATATCTATTTTCACTCGTAGATGATAAAACAAGAGTTATCTTACCTGAACGTGGAGGGGATTCATGAAATCCAAGCTGTGAGTCTGTGTTTATACCAGTACCATGTAATACATATCCATTCGGGGTTCTTGTATAAAATATGGTAAAACCGTAACCACAAGCTGCTAAAGACACCTGTAATCAAGATCATCAGACAGGTAAGTTAAAGCTGTAACCACAAGCTGCTAAAGACACCTGTAACCAAGATCATCAGACAGGTAAGTAAAAGCCTTAACCACAAGCTGCTAAAGACACCTGTAATCAAGATCATCAGACAGGTAAGTTAAAGCCGTAACCACAAGCTGCTAAAGACACCTGTAATCAAGATCATCAGACAGGTAAGTTAAAGCCTTAACCACAAGCTGCTAAAGACACCTGTAACCAAGATCATCAGACAGGTAAGTTAAAGCTGTAACCACAAGCTGCTAAAGACACCTGTAATCAAGATCATCAGACAGGTAAGTTAAAGCCGTAACCACAAGCTGCTAAAGACACCTGTAATCAAGATCATCAGACAGGTAAGTTAAAGCCATAACCACAAGCTGCTAAAGACACCTGTAATCAAGATCATCAGACAGGTAAGTTGTTTTATGTTACATTTTCAGTTTATCAGATCAGAATTTAGTTTTCAAGTTTTAATCTCACCTAAAACTATAACCTTGTATGGTCAGTTGGTTTGCTGAGGGTGGAAGGTTTTTCACTAGCCAATCCACTTTCTCGACCATCCAAGGAAAGACTAGAATGGGACATTCCTCCACTACTGATGAAAAATTATTAAAACTTCCAAATAAACACACACACACACACACACACACACACACGTCGAGAAAGGTGTCATATATTGAAATATAAAAGCGAAATTGTAAAAAACTGCCATGATGCTGCAGAATTGTTATTACTTCACATTACAATGTCTTTAAAATAATGATCTTATTGCAAAGAATTCAAAATCTAGTTTGCTATATATTACATATACACATGTATATATCAGCTTTCCAAACTCTCTCGGTTTATAAAACATAGTTGATATACTCATTTCAACAGGCAAAATTTGTTGTTAAAAACAGCATCAAAATCACAATGTCCTAAAACTTCTTTATTATTACTAGATAAAACACCACTTTGGTAGCTCAGTTGGTAAAGTGCTCAATTCTATGTAGAGTATTAGTTTCCTGCGTTTCTTAGTATAGCGGAAAACTGTTGTCTTCACGTTACGATGATACTATATAAATCACGTGATTATTTTCTAACATAGGTGCACAGGTTACTTTAGGTATTTCATTCTCTACTTGGCGCTTCACATGTCAATATGTTCAATTTTCAAAATAAATAAATAAAATGTTTAATTGTTTAATGATTTAGAACGAAACCTGCCGTTCTCCCCGGAAGCAGTTTTTGCTTACTGCCGGTACAGGTTTCCAGAGCTTATTATCCATCTTTGGTTTTTTATCTGTTTTTTTTCTGGGTGGCACTTCTGCTTGTGACAGGGTTGTGTACTGTGATTCAGTATGCTTGTTTTACTATATATTGCGCTTTTGTGTATACAAGTTGCATATAAAAATAAATGAAAAAATAAATTTGGTGCTCTCTGCCTCTACATCAAACACCAGGCTAGAATGCTTATTTGTGTTGTATTATTTTTAGTATAGTTAAGACATCTGGGTTCCACCATGACTGGGTCTGACCAAGCCTTGAAAATTGGTAGCGATTGTTCTTTCACCAAGCACTTGGCACTCATAAATTAAAGTCATGGGGTCATTTCAGTGAGACCTTAAAAAATGATGCCACATTATTCTTTACTGTGTAAAACCCCATTAAATCAAATCTAATCAAATTATTTATACATGGCAAGGGAGATAACTCTTGATGATAAATAAACAAATGAATAAATAAGTACAATGTATTAATAAAAATGAATAAACAAGTTTAAAAAAAAAATAAAATAAAAATAAATTTAAAAGAAATAAATTAAAATAAAATAAAATAAAATAAAATAAAATAAAATAAAATAAATAAAATAAATAAATAAATAAATAAATAAATAAAATAAATAAATTACCTGATATCCATGAATATCCATAAACTTCAATCTTGTTGGCTTATTTGTGTGTGTTATCACTCTCTGTGGTGGTTCTGGTTTCAGATAGGATTTTATACCTTATATAAATAAAACAACATCTTCACAATGTGGATGTTTTAACATTTTTACTAACAAGCAGATTAAAGAGGATTAGATAGGATTAATAGTGTTATATGCCCCAGTCAAGATTGTTTCACTTATATCGAGGCAGTAAATTCAGGAATTGTGAGGAAACTGAAGTGCTTGGAGAAAACCACCAAACTTTGGCAAGCAACTGACATTTTCTTACACTATAACCTGATTGAATGGGATTTAAACCCAAAGAGGTGAAAGTTATAACATGAAAAATGGTGTGAACACACATGGCATAAACTGTTAATGTAGTTTTGCATTTTATCAATGCTAATTTAGGAATTGGCTTTCATTTTAGGTTTTGTTTATTTACTTAAAATGCAAAAAAAAAAAAAAAAAAAAAAAAAAAAAAAAAAAAAAAAAAAAAAAAAAAAAAAAGACAAAAGCAGTAAGTTGATTTATTTTACCATAGCAATATTAGCTGAATGATTATCTGTTTGATGAAAAGAGGAAACTGTTGTATGAGACCATAGCCATTGTTTACTCTATTGTTGTCAAATACACATTTGTACCGGGTCAAAGGCCTATGGAGTCCCTGGTGGCTGAGTGATCTAAGGCGTATGAATGCCCTGGTAAAGCTTATGCTTATTGACCACCATGCCTCTTACGGCTAAAACTCCTAGGCTCTGTGATTGATAAAAATGTCTATAATGAACTGTGTTAGACTATGCCCTCTAATTCACTATAACCAATTTGTATGGTGAGGTGTTATACCTCAAATTTATACTGGGTCCAGGGTCCTTGGAGTGGAGTAATGGTGTTTTAAACCCCAGTCATGATTCCTTCACTACTTTATGATGGTCTTTTCATGGATGGTGCCGGAAACTGGTGTGCCAAGAGGAAAGCTACTTTCTGCAAATACTGCTGATTGATTGATTAATGGGGTTTTACATCCGAGTCAAGAATATTTCACTTATATCAAAAACCAGCTATAGGTGAGGTGGCAGAAATTTGACCTTGCAGTGTGCTTAGGGCAAGCAGGGAGGGTTCTTTAATGTGTCATGCCTGCCATGACATGAGTCACCGGTTTTTAAGGTCTCATCCAAAGAACCATGCAACTTTCAATTCTAAATGTCAAGTGCTTGTCAAAAAACAGTCAGTACCTATTTTCAAGTCTTGGCCAGACATGGCCAGGGTTCAAACCTTCGACCTCCCACATACAAAGCGAGCACTTTACCAACTGACCCACCATAGTGGTTCACACCAGGGTCCTTGAGATTAAGATAATTGCTTAATATCATTCAAGTAAAATTACAAAGTAGACCATTAACTAAAAAACTTTATAGAAGTGTAAAAGTTTTTAGATTTTAATTTTTAAGGAAAAAGGTTTCCATGGTAGTTTCTGTAAATTATGGCTAAAAATTTAAGTTACACAGATTAGAAACCCTGTTCAGTTACTGTATCCTACATCCATACTCACCTTAAGCTATAACTTATACCCGTAAACCCGTACTCACCTAAAGCGCCAGTAGAAGCACATCCCCATACATATACTTTGTGAGCTTTTTTAGCATTTTCTCCCAAAAGCTGATTTATTTTGTCAAGCTTCTGTTGTTGTTTTAACTTCCTCCTTTTGTAACTACTACCACTCCATCTTTTACTCTCAAAGTTTATAAAACATGTTTTAAAAAGTTGATGTCTTTTTAAATTTCTACATAATATCTGACAAGTAGACATTTCTTAATTATCTGAAAAATAATTGAACCAGTACATCTATTAAAGAGTAACAGAAAATTATACAAAATTATCAAATTGTTGAATGACTGTCTTGGCAATGTAATGACAAAAGATATTGGTTACTACATATGTATAAATGAATTATTTTTGAATGTCTACTAAATTTGATGATTTGCTCTTTATTTAAGCAGGTTTTTTTTAAAATAAAATAATTTGGAAGAAAATTAACCATGTAAAGTGTAATAACGGTATGGTACTCAAAGTAATGTATGTCATTGTTACTAATCAAAAGTTCAAATGAATTTACAGACACATAAGGCCTAACTTAAAAAATTCTTTGTTTGCTGTTTTCCGACCCATGCTATCCACATGTGGGTAGGTAGGAAGGAAATAAAGGTTAATTTGATTTTTTGAAAACTTAATCTACTATACTTTTTAAAAAGTTTAAATTAGATTCATATGTCTTTTTTCAAAACACATTTACTATTTTTTGCTAACCAAAGTCTTTGTGTTTTCTCCAATCAGAAACAAGGCGGAATAGGTCGTCTCGCTTGCCAGGATTACTACCCTTTAATACCGTTTTCTTTTTTTTGTTACATGAGAAGTAAAAAAAATAAATAAATAAATAAAAATAAATAAGAATTGATGACAATAAAATTTTTGGGTAAGGGACATTTCATGTGGGTCGTGCGGTCAACAACAAACAAAGTTAATTTTATTTTGGACCTAATCCTATGCACTGACATATGTACACCACAGAATAACTATTAAATGAAACAAGTGACCGTGTTCACTGTTGTACACGCTAAATTGTCTAAGTTTACAGTATATTCAGATTCTCTTGGTCTCTTAAATACTAAATACACAAGAAAACAAAGAAAATCAAAAGCCAAAGAGAAACTTAACTGCTTATTTCCTATAAAAACGAACCTCTGACTCTCTGATGCAATCATAACAGAGTGGAAGAATAAAATTACCCTGATTAAAAGTTTATTTCAGCATCTTAATTGAAAATTGAAATCGACAATATCAAATTATTTTGGGAACTTCTATAATGAAGAAATTTTGTGTGTCAAATACTTGTTTATGTTCGCTATGTTTTCAATCACAATCCTCAATTATTTGTCATGCAGCATGTCAATCCATGGGCGCAGCCATAACAGTCTTCTTGTTCTTGAATATCCCAACTTACTTTGGACAACAACTTGTGATGTCCACAGCAAACTTTAACAGTCTCTTATATAGTTGTATTAAAACTAAATACAGATTTTATAAGTTTGAAGTGATCTTCAAAATTACACCTTAAATTCCTGAATATCTAAACAATTATCAGTTATTAAACTATATTATGAAGATTTTAAATTTGTCAGATTTAAGTTAAGAAAAATCTTATTTAAGGAATAATTGTGAATCTGGGTACAGGTCTTCTTAAAATCCTACTTTTGTTGGGTGTATTTTAAACAGTCTTGTCCAAAAAACAAGGGGAGTGTTTTCTGCGATTTCGTCCTCAAAAGCATATATTCAACAGTACCGTAACTTCGCCCGTAAACCGTGAAACCGAGGCAAGAATTGAAAATAAATCTATATACTGTATATAATGACATACAGTATCAACAGAGTCTCAATGTTTTACATCTTTCACATGTAAAGAAGATATTATAATACAGTATAATGGGAAAGCTCAAAACTAGACCAGCTGTTGTAAAATAAGTGACATGGTTTTGTGCCATGAAAACTAGTTTAACCACACCACCAACCTCGTAATCCAGGTTAGAGGATAGTTTAAAAGTTTAAATTGTATGTGGGCAGGTATCAGACAAAAATAGGTCTATCGCTTAACCCGAATTTTCCGTATATATCACTTTTGTTAGAAGAACTACTTGGTTAATTTTTTACCGAGGTAATTGCCTCGGTTGCTTTATAGGTAGTTACGGTACTGTTCAAGCGAAGTCTGTTGAGAAAAGAACTGTTTTTCTACATGGGTGTGCGGCGTTTTTATATGTTTCTTTGAAAATATATGTTCTAGGCTATTGAAAAAAGAGAAATGGATAAAACGAAATGTGATATCTGAAGCTTATATATTTATAAAATTTCTGGTAACCTACCGGCACAAATTTGGTATTTTTTAAAGTTTAACATGTTTTCTTCACCAGATAAAATTATTTTTCTACTTCCGATATTGCTATTAAAGATATAATCCGAAATGAATGGACGCCACCATCAATTTCTGCGACCGAGTCAATTTTCTTAAAGAAAGAATGCCCCTGTGTGCTTTTCCATAACTGAAATTTTTAAAAATAAAAAAAATAATTAATTATTTTTTTCAAAAATTATTTTAAATATTGTATTGACAATAAATTTTATAATCTTTTTTATTAAATTTTAGTGCCGAATCGGTAAATTACAACCACAAGACGGAATCGCATCTTTAAGCCGAGCTGAAAGATGCTCAAAGATGCGCGTAAAGATGCTTAAAGATGGCTTAAAGGTGAATCAAAGACACTGCCATCTTTAAGCCTGGCTTAAAGATGGCTTAATGGCACTGAAATTTTAAGCTTCTTTACAACATTTGGCTTAAAGATGGCTTAAATATGGTATTAAATGATATCTGAAAACATAAATCTATGAATCATTTAATGGTCTTTTTAAAACAGAAATCAGAAATAAAAAGGAAACAAACAAACAAACAAACAAATAAATAAATAAATAAATAAATAAAAAATCAATAAGTTAATTAATAAATTAAAAAAACCGGATTTGGAATATAATCAAACACTGACATATATTCAAACATGTCACAATACAGGTAAGTAACTTGTTTTGATAACCAAAGGTATTATCTAGTTCAGTGCAAGTAGTATTTATGCAGTTAACTATGTAACGGATTATACAAATCACGGAAAAAAAAATGAATCTGGTTTGATATGCGAGTAGATAGTTTACAAGTGATTTGTTTGATTGACTCGGCAAAATACAATTTTACTCGGAAACATCATAAAATTTATTGAAGTCAATAAATAATTAGAAATGAATTAAAATTTAAAAAAACGAATTGAACAATACATAATTTATTTAAAAATAAATAAATAGATAGATAAATAAAGGATGGACACTTAAATGAATGGATGTATGGATGGATAGATAAATCGATATAGAAAGAAAGAAAAAAAGGGGAAAAAAAGAATGGGTGGGTGGTTGAATAAATAAATAAATAAATAAATAAATAAATAAATAAATAAATAAATAAATAATTCAATTAAATAATAAAGAATGGATAAATGATTAAATAAATTCAAAGGGTGGATGGATGGTTGAATGCATGCATGGATGGATGAATGGATAAATAAATAAATAAAGGATGGATAGTTGAATGGATGGATGGATAAATTAATAAGAAAATAAAGAAAGAGAGGAGAAAAGGAGAGAAGAAAAGATAGTTGATTGAATAAATATATAAATCAATAATTTAATTAAAAAAATAAAAGATGTATAAATTGTTAAATAAATATACAACGGATGGATGGATGGTTGAGTGCATGGATGGATGAATGGATTGTTTAATAAATAAATAAATAAATAAATAAATAAATAAATAAATAATAAATAAATTAATAAATAAATAAATAAATAAATAAATAAATAAATAAATCTGCATCGAAAGATTCAGGCCCGTGATTTGTAATTATTATTATTTAACAATCGCTTATACATATAAATTTGATAATAATTCGAGGACACTTTTTTTTTTACATAAATATTAATCTATAGCTTATAAGCTATTTATAAATATTATTTCTCTTTACTGCTGTTTCTTTATATCTTTATACATGTTTGTATTTCGGTATCCCATTATACAGATCTCTCTCTCTCTCTCTCTCTCTCTCTCTCTCTCTCTCTCTCTCTCTCTCTCTCTTTATGCCAAGCCTCTCACCGCCTGGGTTCGAATCCCAATCGGGACAGACCCTAGTGTGAGAAAGTTTGTCAGTTCGCGTGCCGAAGGTCGATGGTTTTCTCCAGGCACTCAGGTTTCCTCCACTTTCCCAGAATTGACCGCCTGGAAATAAGTGAAAGAATCTTGACTTGCATCGGTGTTATATTACAAATTTATGAATTTATGAATTCTCTAAATGAAATATCACAAAGATTACATTATGACGACATTAAAAATGTTTGAAAATATTTGTCAGTTTGCGTGCCGCTTGTCGGTGGTTTTCTATGGGCTTTTCAGTTTCTTTGATCCCTGTAATACCCCCCCCACCCCCGGGAGAAGTGTATTAACTTATAATTTGACAGGGCATAACCCCCCATTCCTCTCTCTCTCTCTCTCTCTCTCTCTCTCTCTCTCTCTCTCTCTCTCTCTCTGATACAACGTAAAAGCTATCCCTGATTAATTCACAATCTTTGCTGTCATAAAACATCGAGTTTATTTTGCTTCATTCGTTTTTTTTTCCTTATTAGAGATAGGTTATTCAATATATTTATTTCTATTTTTTAAAATATTTTTATTTGTCCTGAAAAGTATCTGTGTATCCAATATTATTATTCATTTAAATTACAAACTAAATTAGAATTTTTAATTATCATCAAATTCAATTTACAAATAGTCTCAAAAACTTTTTTCTGTATCAAAAATGAATAAAACATCAGAAGTGTACTTAGATTAAGATTCTACAAATGCATATTAATGTCTAAAAATAACTATTTGTTGAATTTACAATCTAATTAACTGATTTTGCCAGTCAGATAAATAAGTTTATTACAGGTGAGGTTTGACATTTCTGCCTTCCTTTGATATATGAATGATTAATTTTTCTTTAGAATAAAAGATTGATTAATTTATACTATAAAATAAATAAAAATTATCATAATATATAAAATGAAATATTCAAAACGGAGTAAAGATACATAAATTTGCATATTTTCTTTTCAAAATCTGACGTTTTTAAGAATTAGTCACATGATCACATTTCCTTAGGTTGATATAAATTATTTGTCCCTGTATATACGTCCTACCCCGTGGCCTAATGGATAAGAATGCAGTGCCTGGCAACCAAAGGAAGGTGAGTTCTGATATAATGTGGTGTAATTAATAATAAAATAAATTTATAAATAAATAAAAAATATAAATAAAAAAGTATTATAAATAGATAATGAAATATAACTTTTTCATGTAAAAAATATACAGGAAAATAAATAAAATTTGAAGTATAAACTTTTATACAAATATCATTTTGTATAATTTTTTT
>CM056610.1:3634481-3655850 GCA_029721355.1 Tegillarca granosa
TCCTCATCAGTGACACTAAGACCGAAAAGTTTGATAATAAAAAAAATTAAAAAAAATAAAAAAATTAGCCAAACAGTTGGAAATAAATGAATCTAAAGCTCCAAAATTATATAAATCCAAAATCCAGCTAAGGAATGCTTTGCATGAGGGAACAAACCTTAGTTTTAAACAAATTTACAATTTAAGGCAGCTGAAAATTTTGCTAAATGTACATTTTCTGACAGCACAAAGTACTGCCTACTGAGTTATGGATACCCTCGGGGAGTTTTACTCCACCAGCAGCGGTACCCGCTCAAGGGTAGTAAATATATAACAATACCAGTTGAATTTTGATGTGCCAGATGTGCACATTTCGGAAATTCATTCCTCATCAGTGACACTAAGACCGAAAAGTTTGATAAAAAAAAAAAAAAAAAAAAAAAAAAAAAAAAAAATTAGCCAAACAGTTGGAAATAAATGAATCTAAAGCTCCAAAATTATATAAATCCAAATCCAGCTAAGGAATGCTTTGCATGAGGGAACAAACCTTAGTTTTAAACAAATTTTACAATTTAAGGCAGCTGAAAATTTTGCTAAATGGTACATTTTCTGACAGCACAAAGTACTGCCTACTGAGTTATGGATACCCTCGGGGAGTTTTACTCCACCAGCAGCGGTACCCGCTCAGGGGTAGTAAATATATAACAATACCAGTTGAATTTTGATGTGCCAGATGTGCACATTTCGGAAATTCATTCCTCATCAGTGACACTAAGACCGAAAAGTTTGATAATAATAATAAAAAAAAAAAAAAAAAAAAAAAAAAAAAAAAAAAAAAAAAATAAAAAAAAATTAGCCAAACAGTTGGAAATAAATGAATCTAAAGCTCCAAAATTATATAAATCCAAATCCAGCTAAGGAATGCTTTGCATGAGGGAACAAACCTTAGTTTTAAACAAATTTTACAATTTAAGGCAGCTGAAAATTTTGCTAAATGGTACATTTTCTGACAGCACAAAGTACTGCCTACTGAGTTATGGATACCCTCGGGGATTTTACTCCACCAGCAGCGGTACCCGCTCAAGGTTAGTAAATATATAACAATACCAGTTGAATTTTGATGTGCCAGATGTGCACATTTCGGAAATTCATTCCTCATCAGTGACACTAAGACCGAAAAGTTTGATAATAAAAAAAAAAAAAAAAAAAAAAAAAAAAAAAAAAAAAAAAAAAAAAAAAAAAATTAGCCAAACAGTTGGAAATAAATGAATCTAAAGCTCCAAAATTATATAAATCCAAATCCAGCTAAGGAATGCTTTGCATGAGGGAACAAACCTTAGTTTTAAACAAATTTTACAATTTAAGGCAGCTGAAAATTTTGCTAAATGGTGGAATCCCCCACAATATACTTTCTACATTTCGAATTAGAGCTAAATCGGTGGAAAAATGGAACTACAATAGCCATTTTTGTGTTTTTTTCTATTTATAGTAACGGCGGCAATCTTTGATGTCGGGTGGGGTTGTCTGGTACAAACTTTAGTCAGGCCCAGGTAGGAATCAACCACACCAAATTTCAATCCAATTGACCTGGTTTCAGAGGAGAAGATTTTCACTTCATTTCACAAAATATTGCACCTAATTTGCATAATTAGTGAAAATTGGGTCAACGAAAAAAGACTCGGAAAAACCCGTTACATATGTTCAATCCCCACAATATACTTTCTACATTTAAAATTTGAGCTAAATTGGTGGAAAAATGGATTCACAATGGCCATTTTTGTGTTTTTTCTATTTATAGTAACGGCGGCCATCTTAGGATGTCAGGCGGGGTTGTCTGGTACAAATTTTAATCAGGCCGAGGTAGGGATCGACCACACAAAATTTCATTCCAATTGGTCCAGTGGTTTCAGAGGAGAAGATTTTCAAAGATTTCGCTAAATATGACACCTAATTTGCATAATTCTTGAAAATTGGGTCAACAAAAGATTTCTCACAAAAACCTGTTACATATGTGAAATCCCTCACGATATACTTTCTACATTTCAAATTTGAGCTTAATTCGTGGAAAAATGGACCCACAATGGCCATTTTTGTGTTTTTTCTATTTATAGTAACGGCGGCCATCTTGGATGTCGGGCGGATTTGTCTGGTACAAACTTTAGTCAGGCCCAGGTAGGGATCAACCACACCAAATTTCGTTCCAATTGGCCCAGTGGTTTCAGAGGAGAAGATTTTTAAAGATATTCGCTTAAATATTGCACCTAATTTGCATAATTTGTAAAAATTGGGTCAATAAAAATTTCTCACAAAAACCCGTTACATATGTTTAATCCCCCACTATATACTTTCTACATTTCAAATTTGAGCTTAATTGGTGGAAAAATGATCCACAATGGCCATTTTTTTTGTTTTTTCTATTTATAGTAACGGCGGCCATCTTGGATAGTCAGGCGGGGTTGTCTGGTACAAACTTTAGTCAGGCAGAGGTAGGGACCTTCCACACCAAATTTGGTTCCAATTGGCCCAGTGGTTTCAGAGGAGAAGACCAAAGTTTACGCACGCACACACGCACGCACGCTTTGCCATGCCATAAGCGCAGCTGGCCTTAGCCAGTTGAGCTAAAAACGAAGGTATATAAATTTTTCTAATATCAGATAAAACATTACAATTCATCACCAAGTTCGCTGTGACATAAATTAAAGATCCTATTTTCTTTTGGGACATTTTGCCAACGACCTGTTTCTATTGGTAATCTGCATTTAATACATCTAAATTTACTCAAAATTATCCTACTTTTGAAGATAAATATGATTGAAAAAATAAAATTATCATTAAACAAACGATATGAGATACCTTTAGCTGAATTAATAATGTCAGAATGCAATTGTTGTATATACTGGTCACATAACCTTTGTTTTACAGAGTTGGTAAGCCAAGTTTTGTTTACAAAATTGTTTGATAACCATATATCTAACATACCACAGTTTTCAAAAATTGATTATATAACGAATCCATATAATTGTCACACCATTTGATTGATAGCTATAAATAAGTCTGTAAATCAAATACGAGTATTTTGTACTGTTAGAATATTGGCCCAAAAACCGACCATTCTTGTAGTAAGTGGATACCTTGCTAATTCGCCATAAACAATAAAATTTGGTGTAGATTTTTTAACATTTAATAAGATTTTACAAATCTTAAGGTGTATTCTTTCCAGTATATCACAGTTTCAATTTTCGCAACCATACAGTAGAATGGGTAATGCAGTTTTATCAAATAAGTCAAGCTGACATTCAGTAGATAAGTTAAATAAGCGAACTTTCTCAACAACAGCATACATAGCCTGAGTGGCTTTATCAGACAAATAGTTCTTTGTATAAATAAAAGAACCAGATTTACTAAAATATATCCAGGTACATGTATTTAAAATCTTTAACAATTTCTAACTCTGTACCATCTAAATTAAAAAGTAAATTTTTGGATAGTCTACCTTTAGAAAAGATAACAATTTTTGTTTTTGAAGCATTAGCCTTCAACTTCCATTGTTTACAATAACATGAAAAACAATCTAACTGATATTGTAAATCCTCTTTACTTTGAGCCATAAGCACCGTGTCATCTGCATAAAGTAATAAAAACAATCTTAAATAAATAAATGCCAATTTCACTTTCGAATTCATTAGCTACAGTATTAAGACCTGTCACATTATTTCTAGATAAAAAATCTTGAAGGTCATTCAAGTACAAAGCAAATAAAAAGGTGACAAGTTTCACCCTGTCTAACCCCAGTGTTGTTTGAAAAGAAATCTGAATACACAACGTTGACACAAATTCTAGATTTTGTGTTACTAGTATCATACATATTAACAATATATCTGAAACATTTTCCAGTAATATTACTTTTAATTAATTTTTGCCACAAACCCTTTCTCCACACTTTGTCGAAGGCGGCTTCAAAATCAATAAACCCGCAAAAAAGTTTTTTAACATTAGTTTGAAGAATTTCGATTAAATTATATAACACAAATATATTACCAATTATTGAATATTTATGGCGAAAGCCAGCTATGTCGAGACGGTCAGTTTTTGGATGGTGGAGGAAACCGGAGTACCCGGAGAAAACCACCGACCTTCGGCAAGCGAACTGACAAACTTTCTCACACTAGGATCTGTCCCACACCCTTTTAGAATTATATAATTAAGAAAACATGTTTATATAAATGACTACCCGTTATTATTACCTATTCTTGTAGTTAAGATTTAACCGTTTCCAACCTGTTTCACAAAGGTTGTTTGTAATGTTGTTTAATGTCACACCAGTTTTTTTTTATCTACTATTCTTGAGGAGAGGGGTTAATTATAAGATCGTAGGATTTATCTTGGAACAAGTTGATGCATGTATGGTATGCTTTATGTTCTACCCTGTACTAGTAGAAGAATACATTTACATGTACATCTATATCAATATCTTCTGGTTTGTTTGAATCATGGTACTGTAAACGTATTTTTTTTCCGTTTTTAATTTTCAAAGATTATGAAAACGGACTATAACATACTATATATACTTATAATAATGTTTATTTACGCTGTGTGTTGATTTTCGTGCAAATTAAATGACGGTGAAATCAGCGAAAATGAACAGGTATATACAGTATTAAGTTTTGGTTGTTGTTTTAAAGTGAAATATTAAATATTAATATGCAGTGTGCTTCTTGTTGTTTTCAAGCTCATGTTGTGTTAGACTGTATTTTATCACATTTTATCCAAAGTGTTGTAAGATTGTTATGGCATCAGTCAAACCCCTAAGAGTTAGGTTCGTAAAGCCTGTGTTTTTTTGCTATTGTTTTTGTTGTTTCTCGCTGTTTTGATTTTATGTAATTCGACTGTATTTTATCAATATTCAGCTGAAGTGTTGTCAGATTGTAATGATATCAATTGAACCCCTTCAGAATAAGATTCACGAAGCTTGTGTTTTTATGCCTATAGTTTTTGATGCTTTCAGACTGTTCGTCTGCATTTCATCTAAAGTTTTGTTATCAGTCAAATCACTAAGAGTAAGGTTCACAAAACGTATTTGCCATTGATTTTGTTTTTCGTTGTTTTGAAGTTCGTGTGTTCGAACGTACTTTAACAAATATTATCCTAATGTCATATACCATTTTTACTATCGTAAAATACATTCAATATTGTCATATACCATTTTTACCATCATAAAATACATTCAATATTGTCATATACCATTTTTACCATCATAAAATACATTCAATATTGTCATATACCATTTTTGAATGCATGATTAAATTTTAAAAAAAGTATATGCCACTAGTGCTGTAAGATACTGACACCCCAAGAATAAGTTTCACGAAGTTTGTGTTTTATTCCCATGATTTTGTTGTTTTTCGAAGTGTTCGTCTGTTCATCTAAAGTTTTTGTTAGATTTTGATAATATTTGTCGAACCTCTCAATTCTAGTTTTAGAAGATTGTGTTTTTTTTATGTCCGTGCTTTTGTTATTTCTTGTTGTTATCAAACTTATGTGTATTGTTGTATGGCTTTACAGTATCAATCTAATTTGAAGTATTTGCAGATTGAGAAACATCATTAGGAAAACTTGTGTACATGATTTTGATACTAAAAAAGTAACGGTTAGCTAAAGTTTTAAATAATAATAATATAGACGGTTCTCTCTTCGGTGATGATTTTGGCATCTACTTTAGAAAGACACATATTCATGCTATTGAAAGGCAACTGCAGCTTTGCCTCAACAAAATACAAAAATGGTAATTAGAAAACGGTTTTAAGTTTTCTAAAACAAAAACTAAATCTTGACTTAATAAAAATGATTCTTTTAACAGAGGATTGATAACATTCATGCTCCGTCTTGCTAAGTATAAAACTGTTTGTTGTTTAATAAAATAATCAATGGGCAACCTACCTAATTCAGACCTAATAGCAAAATTTGTCCCTTTTTCTTTAGTACCAAGTACAAATTTGCAAAATTTTAGGTGAACTTTTTCAAATGGTATTTTATCAATAAAAGAAAAAAAGTCAACTGTTTTTTTTTGTATTGGCTCTTTGTTTAGCTCTATATAGAGATAAGTATGAATCCATAAAGGCTATTTCAGAATTGTAGGTAACTACTGGTTTCACTAAGGAATCAAATTAATTACAAGAAATCTCAAATAGAAGATTACCAAGGGAAGAAGTTAAAGAATGTATAGGAAAAAGTATTTTGTTTCCTTTTTTGAACAATTCATGTGAACTATGTTTTAGATCACCATTACATTTAATTGAGGCTCCAAGAAATTTGTATTCTGTTACATTTTCTAATTTTTGATCACTAAATATTACTCTTAATTTGGATCCCTTTTGTAATTTCTGAAACACGGTTGTTTTAGTTTTTGTTGTATTTAAAGTAAGCTGACAGTTTTTACAATATTTATATAAATTATTTATACTATTCTGTAGACCATCTTCACTTTCTGATAAAATAAGTAGGTCATCTGAAAAAAGCAAACTTCCAAGTTTCGATTGCAACAAGGAGACTGGAGATGACAGCCGTATCAAAGTTGTAAAAGAATCTAAGTTTTTAGGAATTCTATTTGATTCCAAATTAACTTTTATCCCACATATAAAATTCCTTAAGACGAAATTCTTTAAGGCATTAGATATATTAAAAAGTTTTATCCGATACAAATTAGGGTGGTGATTAACCTACATTACTTCATTTGTACAGATCACTTATTAGATCAAAACTTGATTATGGATCAATTATATATGGATCTGCTTGCATATCATATTTAAAAGAACGCCGCAATTCATCACCAAGGTTTACGTATTTGTTTAGGAGCTTGTAAAACGTCTCCAATTGATAGATTGTATGTTGAGGCTAATGAGCCTCCATTACATTTAAGGCACAGTAAACTATCTACGCAGTATGCAACCAAGTTGTTTGCAAATCCATCTATTCCAGCATTTGATTGTTTTTCATCCTCTTTATCAAGACCTCTTCAATAAAAAGCGATTGCACCTTTAGCCTAAAGTTTAGGTATTCGTTTAAAACCTTAATTAGAGGAAGGTGGATTAAACCTTATTAAAACACAATTAATAGATTTTTTTTTTAATAAACTTGAAGTCAATCTGGAATCTCACAAAGTTTAAAAGGTCGAAAACAAGTCAAGAAGCTTACCAGCAGAAATTCGCTCTTATTAAAGAAAAAATACACGGTTGATTTCTGCTGTAATGAGACAGGAAGTTCGCCACTCGTTTTTAATATATACTGATGGATCAAAAGTTGGTGGTCGGGCAACTGCTAATGTCATTGTTGGAGAAGCAACAATAAATATTCGCCTTCCTGATGATAGTTCAGTATATACTGCAATTTTACTTGCTTTACAATATATTTCAACTTCGCCTCATAACAATTTTTTAATATGTTCGACTTTTTATCAGTCCTTTGGGCAATAGAGAGCAGAAAATTAGATATAGAGAGCAGAAAATTAGATCACCCTCTAATTCGTAAAATTCTGGAACTCCATACGTCTATAATGCATGCTGTTTCAGATTTCAAGAAAATTATTCATTATTGTTGGTTGCCCAGCTATGTTGGTTTAAAAGGTAACAGTGAAGCCGATTTAGCTGCTAAAGCAGCATTATCCAAACCAATGACTACTTAAATCCTGTCATTGATATACAAGATTTCATATCAATGATCAATGCTCAAGTCATTGGAATAGCCAAGAACACAATAAGCTACATTCAGTTCAGTCCTGTCTCGGATCTACACCTTTATCCCAGTACAGTAGGCGTGACGGTATTGTTCTTAGGCGCTGTAGAATCGGCTTTAGTCATTTTACACACTCTTTTATTTTGAAGGGAGAACACCCCCAGCGTATTCTTTGTCAAAGTCAACAATCTACTAGTGTTCAGCACATTTTGCTGGATTGTGTTGACTTTGCAGATACAAGGGGTATTTTTTTAAATTCAGCATCATTGATGCGATGCAAGATCTTTTTACAAATGTCGGTGGACATAAAATTTTAAACTTCCTTCGGAACATAAACTTGACTGGTTTAATTTCCTATTATTTTATATATAGCTTGCCTCTGATATTACTTGAATTAACTTCCGAAATGTGCACATCTGGCACATCAAAATTCAACTGGTATTTGTGTTATATATTTACTACTCCTGAGCGGGTGCCGCTGCTGGTGGAGTAAAACTCCCCGAGGGTATCCATAACTCAGTAGGCAGTACTTTATGCTGTCAGAAAATGTACCATTTAACAAAATTTTCAGCTGCCTTAAATTGTAAAATTTATTTAAAACTAAGGTTTGTTCTCTCATGCAAAGCATTCCTTAGCTGGATTTGGATTTATATAATTTTGAAACTTTAGTTTCAATAATTTTCAACTGTTTGGTTTATGTTTTTTATCTATGAAACTTTCCGGTCTTAGTGTCACTGATGAAGAATGAATTTCCGAAATGTGCACATCTGGCACATCAAAATTCAACTGGTATTTGTGTTATATATTTTAATCATTTTACCTATTTGTAATATACTACTTATGAATTTTACATGTATTTAGATTTTTATTGCATTCTTTCGATTGTACCTTTTACATTTATCTAGCCGCCAATAGCTCAAAAATTGCTGATGCGGCTAAAAAAATCAATTCACTCACTAACTTGCCCACTTATGTACATGTCTGATCTTGAGAAATAAATAAATAAATAAATAAATAAATAAATAAATAAATAAATAAATGAATAATTGTAATAAAAAACACAATCAAATAAACAAAGACAAAATTATCATAACGTGGAAACAACATTTTTTAATATAAGTAGTATTTAAATTAATAATACATAGATTGTCTTCATAAATATTTAACTCTGGTACAGCAGATCTTGTAGATCTGGTAACTTGGGACAGTAGATCGATTCCTGTCGACAAATTAAGGTTAGTCGTTAAACAATAAATACAAAAATACAAAGTTACAGAAGAACAAGTTAAACAAATATTCAATAATATTTTGTACCACAAACACACACACACACACACACACACACACACACACACACACACACACACACACACACGTGCTGTTGACGTCAAAAACAGATTATATGTAATTAGCCATCATTTTGGCGAAATAAGGATCATTTGCCTTATAGTTATGAATTTCAAAATGTTTAAATTCAAAACATTACCACAGCCATTGTTATATTTAAATGCCATACTCTAAGGAAGGGTCCCAATTATAACAGAAATATGTCCTCATTAAAACTATGCATAAAGGGTACGTACTGGTTAGACAAATCGATACTCAAACCGCCATTAGGTGTCAATGGACTCCAAAGTGTGCTGAAAAACCTTATGAACCTTTATCCCCAAAATCATTGGCGGTGGGAAATTGACATTAATTGAAAATACTGATCCCAAACAAATCACTTTTAATATCACATATATATATATATATATATATATATATATATATATATATATATATATATATATATATATGAATGCAATATCACTGTAAAGTTACTACACTGTGTCGTGTTTACACTGAGTGATGACCTATAATCCAACTGCAAACAGCAGACGATCAATCTTTAACCAGATTTCTCTCCAAAACTGAAAAATGATAATAATTAGTTTTCTTATTAAAAGATATTTTTTAATGCCTTCAAGTTTTTTTTCTGTGTATTAATTCAGTTTTGTTGTCGAGTTAATATTCAGCTCTCCTTTTTCCTAAACTGTGTTTGTGTTCTTGTCATTCGTCCTACCGTTGTGCGATAATCTATATCTTATTTATATATCTTATGTCGCCGTTTAAAGGCGTGCTTTTTTATATAACAAGTAAGGATAAAAATATTCTTTCCATGTCATTTTTTGTTTTTGAATCGACTGCTCTGATCCGCAATTGCCAAATGCATTTATACAGCCCGACAATTTTATTTTCATAATGGCGTGCGAGTTTGTTTTTTGCACGGTCAAAAGCTGTTTTCTATAGCTTAGAATATTTTCATTTTCCAGTTATTTTTGAATTTTGAAAGTTTGTCAGTTCACTTACCAAGGCTTCACCACACAAGAAATCCGCCTCGACATAACAATACCCCACTCCACTCTTGACTGGGGCATTGAGCATCAATACTCCTCTCTTCTCTTTACCATCCCAAAGATAATCGTCACAAAGGTAAACAATAGTTCGAGTGGGGCGCTAAACACCATCATCCAATTTCAACACCCAAAATCTGACGCCCTTGGTGCAAGTGAATGATTCTTACAGACGCATAAACGTCAATACTTCACTCCATGTAAACCATCCCAAAGCTTCCTCTAAAAAAGAACGAACCTCGACATGGGCGTTGAACGCTATCACCCCACTGCTTTAAAACATCCCTGAACTAACTGTTTGGATGAGAATAAGAATGAACATCGACTCGGGCTTTAAACACCATTACTCCACTCAAACATCCGTTATCTATAAAAATTGATTACATCAATGGCGTTTTACGCCCAGTCAAGATTTTATTCACTTGTATCGAGGCGGTAATTTCTAGGATGGTGGAGGAAACCAGGATGCAAGGTAAAAAACAAAAACATTTTAATACACTAGAATCTTCCCAAGCTAGGTGTAAGAGCCATCGTGTTCCTTGAGTGTGCTTAAGATCCCTCGGCCACCGAGATCCAGTTAAGGATCTGTAAGGCTTGTTGATAAAAAAGTTAAAGTGTTTCGAAAGACATTAAGTAAACATAACATACCGAATACCGAGAACATGAGTCATCTTTCAGCCATCCTTCCACATCTGTCAGAAGTTGTGCTTGTTTTGGACTGAAAAGACTTTCACATAAACTGCAACAAAAACTTTCATAAGAACGTATAATCTTATATTTCCTTTTCCAAACGAAGTATTCGTTATACAAAGTCATGTTGTTGGCCAAAATCTTTAAAAAACTGGTCAGAGATTGTATATCAGGGTAATCAAATACATTTATGAAGGATTTCGGAGGTACTAAATCTTTATTTTCTCTGTCTTTCCAGTTAACAATCGGTATAACTGAACCGTGCCAAAGTGCTGTCCAGAATTTTTCAGTGATGTAATCCCGGCATTGACAATTTTCAAACGCTAGTCGAAATTTATATTTAAACCAATCATCACGCGGAAGGCAGTCATATGGTCGTTTTTGTATACAAGGAATTTTTCCGCACTTCCCATAATAATCCACTGGAAAATACCGTTGCACTTCATTTAGCAGTCGATACCGTTTGTCAAAATCGTTACAGTTGCTAATGGCAGCAAAAGCCATTTTTGTCTTTAATTTCCAAAATTGCAAAGCACTTTGCCTTTCTGTATCATTAAATAACTGTGGATTATTCTTAAGCACTAATTGAGGTACAAAATCCATTGAATTCATTTTCAACCTCGAATCGATAATGTTATTCATTTTGTCCCGCTTTACGGAAGTGAATGTTCCGTACGGCGCAAAAACCGTTGATGTTTTTCTATACGACATAGTCCAGTTGAACATATTATTTAAGAAACTGTAGTCACGCTTGAGTTTATGTGATGGTTCTAAAATAAATAAAATCCAAGCCTGATGCGAGAATCTCAATTTTGGCATTTTCTCCAAATTTATATCCGTCATATGAAAAACAACTGCGTCTGCCATGGGTAATTGATCCTTATCATCGGTCACGTGACATAAACGATCACAGGATGAAATGCATCTCTCGATGTCATAGAAAAAACCATCGACGCCAAAAAATTTGGTCCATATCAAAATTGTTTTAGTAGTTTTATTTTTCCAATGAAATTCTGGAAATCGAATATATACGCCTTGTCATTTTGGTAATCATTTTTCATCCATGTTAGTTAAATTTCAATCATTATTAATGAATAAACAATACAAAATATGAAACATACCAACAAACATGACTTTGATTTATAAAATGGCGCTGACATACGTTACTAAAACCAAACGACATACGCAAAACCTTTAGAGGTTTGAAAGGTGTCTGCACCAACACTATTTCAGACGCGGCATCTATTAAATTTAGACAATAGAGAAAGTACCATGTGCTGTTTTTAACTAAAGCTCAGCATGCGCTACAACTTTATCCTGTGTAAATAACAGTGAAATACGTTATTCAAAACAGACGACATACGCAAAACTTTGTTTCAGAGTTGCTGGCTCTAAAAAAATTTCAGACTTAATATCTATCAAATTGCGACAATTGGGAAAATACTAATTGCGACTATCGTGAAAATACCAAATGCGAGTATTGGGAAAATACCATCTGCTTTTGTATCTTAAGATGAGAATGTGTTACACATCTATTCTAAAATAACACTGAAATACGACATTCAAAGCAGACGACATACGTCAGATTGATTAAAGAACAACGGGTGTTAAAATGTCTCGAGTCTTTACATATACAAAAATGGGGAAGTGTTACGTGTTGATTTTCAAGCTAAGCACACTACAAAATATTTAACAGACACGTGTGATTCAAAGCGACATAAGCTTAATTAGAGTACAGTCACTGTTATGGATATCTAGGATATGTTTATAATTTCCATGTGTTAAATCTCACAGGCATTTATAATTTAACGTCTATACACGATGTCATAAACGTTCAACGATCGTACTTAAACTTCAACAAGCGTTATAATTTTCAACACAACAGTTGCATTCAAGAAATGTCCATATTCCACCAAAGACGTACAACATGAGTTATAGGCACGTATAAGCTAATTACTGAAAATATAAATTAAAATCTCAGGCGTGTTTTTATCTGAGGTGTCTGTTCTTCTGTTCAAACCTGCAATGGACAGAATAGAATAAATTAATTAGTTTTTTCAATGTGTATTTTTCCATACGCTAGTGAGATATAGCTAGTTTATAATATGAGGGCTATTTCAGTTTAACCCCAATAAATTTTGGGCAAGAATGAAAGAAAAGATTATAATCCATCAATATCACAGCCCAAAGCCACAGGCTAAAATTTTGTCACTCTTTCTAATGTGTCACAGATTCAAAACATTTAAGGCCATGACAAATTAATTTGTAGATCGACGGACCCGTCCACCTCTAAAATTTAAAATCAAAAATAAAATTCATTTCATTTCCAAATCGTTTTTCGCCTGTCTTAAATTTCCGGTAAAATCCCGCATCCATTTTTCTGCAAAATCTTTGGCTGCATTAAGTGTAAATTCAACAATATCAGGGCAACATTTGTCCAGTGTTTTACTATTAAACAGCTCTTGGTTGATTTATTATTTGCTATATTGAACGGGAGTTTGACAGAACAGCATATTCTACCTTTATCAGTTATTTAGTCATATTTTAACTTTTTTGTCGTTTCTGTAATAATTATCTTTTTGCACATTTTTTTTTACTAGCTCGTCTGGTTCAAATTTTGTTCCTCTGAAGATAAATGCATTTTTGAAAGAAATAAATTTAATTGCGCGCTCGCCTCTATTTAAAAAAAATATCCGTAGAAGTAAAAATTAATTTGGTGTGGCCTAAGTGCTGGGAAAACAAGAACACAAATTAAACTTCCAGGTATACGAGGGCTTCGATGGTCGAGTGGTGTAAAGCGTGAACTCACGGAACAAAATACCTCTCATTATTTAGGTACTAATCCCGCCAGTGTACATCCTTGTATGAGGAAGTTCTATTACCAATGGTCGATAGTTTTCTCCAGACACTTCGGTTTCTTCTACCATTCCTTAACTGAACGTCTCGATATAAGAGAAACCATCTTGAGTTGGTCGTAAAATCTAATCCTAAGTTGTACTCTTTTTTCTGATGTAATATAGACCATCAAACATCAGTTTCAGTATTCACTGTGCGCATTGTAAATAAACATATACATCTGCTCCGGAGTAGAAGGCAATGGTTGTCTTGCCGACTGTGTATTCCACATACAGCGCCCCGTGTATAGCAGCTTTAATATTCTATACGCTGTACATTTACAAGCAGCGGCTTGTAGAGTTGAGTTGAGTAATGCTGTTTAACGTCCCAGTCAAGATAATTTCACTTATATCGAGATGTCGCCAACTATAGACGAAAGTGCAGAAATTTTGCCTATGCGTTGCGCTGATAGCATTTTACAGCAGGGTTCTATATCGTGCCCCGCCTACATTGACAAATGACCCTTGTTTATTTTATGTTCCCATCCAAAAGAACCGTGACTTGAATTTCGTAATGCCGAGTGCTTGGCGAAAGAACAGTCACTACCCACTTTCATGTCTTGGGTCAGACATGGTTGGGGTTCGAACCCACGACCTCCCACTTACGGAGGCAGTGGCTTGTGCTCAACAGTTATAGTGTTTAAATATAAACAAGAAGACATTGTCGTCCAGATCCCCCGCTCTACCAACTTTGTATTTTCTACCAATAGTTTCAGTGATTACAACTTCTATTCAATATCAAGTTAAACTTATAGAGTCTTTTGTTATCTTAACAATGACTGGAAAACTATAATGTTTTTAAATGACATTTTATATTTTCATCAAAATATCAACAATATTCATAAGTAGTAAATATTATTAATCAGTAACACATGGATAGAACTTGATTCTTTTCCTCATGTTTTTTTTTCAATTTTTGTTGTTGATATTGGTGTTGTTGATGTTGTATTCATTGAAAGCAAAAGTGATTATAAGCTATTTAGGTTTAAATGCATAAGTTAAAATATATAACATCATTTTGAAAAACAGGAAATAATCAAAGAGAAAATTTGTTCATCATCATCATCATCATCATCAAAGAGAAAAGTTGATGATTGAAATATTCCACATGTAATATGCTTTTAATGAAAAAAAAATTATGTGACAATGTAATAAGTACTACTATATATCACTAATTTTGCTCACTTAATGATATTCACTACATGTATGTTCCACTGTATGAAAATCATCAAGAGCAAGTTTTCATCATCATCATCATTATCATCAGCAGCGTCATCATCATTAAGAAAATTCAACATCATCCCTAGCATAAATCCAACATCATCAGCAGCATACATCATCATCATTGTCGTCAGCAGCAGTAGCATTATGATCATCATCCTTTTTTTTATTTGTATAATAAATAATAAATATATATTTTTAAAAAAAATAAAATCCTACACCAAGACATCCACCCAATATAAAGAACTCCATCAAAGATAACAGTAAATTGATAATAGCCACAAAAAAGAATTTTCTCAAAATCAGTGTTTTCTTTTTAAAATTGACATATTTACCCAAAAAATACTGAACCACTTAAAAAACCATGTATAGATGTTAAACTTCTTTTAATAATAACATGATATCTAGAGTTTCTACAGAAAATCCTATAAAATAAATAAGCAAGTTCATTTTCTCAAAATGTACATTTTTCATATAAAATATGCATTTTTACTAAGAGATACTAAAATTGCAGGTATTAAAATGTTGCAGAGAAATATGTAAACACTTCTGAAGTAAAAGCACTATTTCATTTTGGTATTAATTCATTATTATTAACTTGCTATTCTTAAATCATGATACAAAACATGTAGCAAACTTTAACATAAAAGGTTAACATTGTGTTCTAGATGGGTTTTCTGGGCAATAAATTAAGTAAAAACATATACACATGTTTGAAAATAAATTAGGATAATTTCTTTAAATCAGAATGAAAAATTCTGAAGAATTTTAACTGTTTGAAATCCTCTAACGGAAAAACTTAACATTGTACTTGTGACGGACGAACAGACGAAAGGATGAACGGACGAACAGACGAACGGACGGAATCCATTTCTGTATCACCCGACAACTTCGTTGGAGCGGGGGATAATAAAAAAAAATTCCTTTACTTTTTGATGTTATACTAATTAGGACGTAACCTAGATAACGACACCGTTACACATCAGCAACACCAACTTATAACGTGTAGATAACAAAAATAGCTGGGGCGGATACAATTTTTTATGAATGGGGGGGGGGAGGTGAGAATTTTATCATGAGATATTGCGAGAACGAAGGCTGAAGCCCCCAGCAGCAACGAGTCACTAAAGGCTCTTAGCGGGTCAGGACAGAGCCAAGCTGGGCGTAGGGGGCGCGCCCCCTTAATTTTTATGGGGACTTTTTAGCCACATATTTTTTCTTCCTCTTGAATTTTCCAAAGGGATGAGGGTTGCACCCGTCCCAACACTGAATCCAAAATTGTATGGACCATTATATATATATATATATATATATATATATATATATATATATATATATATATATATATATATATATATATATATATATATATATATATATATATCGTAGATAACAGAACTTTTAAGGTAATAATCATTATGGATAAATTCAAAAACAAGTTCCGTATATGCATGAAATATGCGACCGTGCATTAAGGTTTGTATTATACTAGCGCGCACTTAGGCAACTTTTTGTTAAGCGTGTGACCTGGTCAGAGTTTGAACCCACGACCTCCCGCTCTCTAGGCGAACCCTCTACCAATGACCGATCTAGCGGTTAAAAGGCGGCAATGAAAAAGAGAAATGAAACTTTACGCCGAAGTCAAGATTTTTTCACTCACATCAAGTCGGTATATTCAGGGATAGTGGAGAAAAATCTGAGTACATAGAGGAAATAACCGACCTTCGGTTAGCGAAATGGCAAACTTTCTCGCATTAGACACTGTCCCGAATGGGATTCGACTCTCGTCGGTGAGTGGCCTTGTGCAAGCTTTTGACTTCTCTTTTACCAAAATTCTCGTATAAGGACTACGATAAAACGATTTGATTTGAATAATGGTGTTTAACGTCCTAGTCAAGAATATTTCACTCATACCGAGATGTCGCCAGCTATAGGCGAAAGTACAGAAATCTTGCCTGTGCGTTGCGCTGATGGCATTATACAGCAGGGTTCTTTATCTGTCACGCGTACGAAACGGGACCTCGTTCATTTCAGATTCCCATCCGAAAGAAACGTGACTTTCTCTTTGTAATGGCGATTGCTTGGCGAAATAAAAATCACTACCCGCTTTCATGTCTTGGTTCAGACACGGTTGGGGTTCGAACCCACGACATCCCACATACAGAGCGAGCTCTCTATCTAATGAGTACCATAGTGATACGATGAAACAATGCCTTTTTGCCTTTTTATATGAACAGTAGGATGTGAAATTGTACGTAAGATTTTATTTCAATTACAGCTATTTTAATAATATTATAATTATAATTTTGTAAAAAGAAATGCTTTTTGTGTATTTACCTAATATGCTGTATATTAAAAAGAATAACGGATTCCTAATTATCTTGTGGAGTAAATAGTCTCCGATTCCTTTTCAGAGCCTCGATGGTCGAGTGGGTAAAACAGCGTGTCTATGAATGAAAGTACCTCTCATCGCCGAGGTTCACATACCACTTGGAGGGAATCCAGAATGAGAAAGTTTGTCAGTTCACTTGCCGAATGTCGCTTGTTTTTTTCGGGTACTCCGGGTTTCCCCACTATCCAAGATTATGTGAATCGGGCATAAAATTCTATTATTCCACTCCAATCTAACATAAGTATATGGGCATGTTTGAAATCCCGTATTCTGTTGTTATGTTTTAATTTTAAATTTTCTGAATAAAAAATTCAAAATTAAAAAAATTGTCATATTTTTTATTTTTTTTGAAATATTTTATTCGGACTTTTTAAAAATTTAAATATGACCCGGCTACATCCAACAATCGCGGCTGCTAAATGTTTATTTAAAATATTTCATTCAGAGTTTTTAAAAATAAAATATGACTCGGCTACATCCAACAATCGTGGCTGCTATACTGTTTATTTAAAATAATTCATTCAGAATTTTTAAAAATAAAATATGGCTCGGCTACATCCAACAATCGCGGCTGCTATACTGTTTATTTAAAATATTTCATTCAGAATTTTTAAAAATAAAATATGGCTCGGCTACATCCAACAATCGCGGCTGCTATACTGTTTATTTAAAATATTCCATTCAGAATTTTTAAAAATAAAATATGGCTCGGCTACATCCAACAATCGCGGCTGCTAAATGTTTATTTAAAATATTTCATTCAGAATTTTTAAAAATAAAATATGGCTCGGCTACATCCAACAATCGCGGCTGCTAAATGTTTATTTAAAATATTTCATTCAGAATTTTTAAAAATAAAATATGGCTCGGCTACATCCAACAATCGCGGCTGCTATACTGTTTATTTAAAATATTTCATTCAGAATTTTTAAAAATAAAATATGGCTCGGCTACATCCAACAATCGCGGCTGCTATACTGTTTATTTAAAATATTTCATTCAGAATTTTTAAAAATAAAACATGGCTCGGCTACATCCAACAATCGCGGCTGCTAAATGTTTATTTAAAATATTTCATTCAGAATTTTTAAAAATAAAATATGGCTCGGCTACATCCAACAATCGCGGCTGCTAAATGTTTATTTAAAATATTTCATTCAGAATTTTAAAAATAAAATATGGCTCGGCTACATCCAACAATCGCGGCTGCTATACTGTTTATTTAAAATATTTCATTCAGAATTTTAAAAAATAAAATATGGCTCGGCTACATCCAACAATCGCGGCTGCTATACTGTTTATTTAAAATATTTCATTCAGAATTTTAAAAATAAAATATGGCTCGGCTACATCCAACAATCGCGGCTGCTAAATGTTTATTTAAATATTTCATTCAGAATTTTTAAAAATAAAATATGGCTCGGCTACATCCAACAATCGCGGCTGCTATACTGTTTATTTAAAATAATTCATTCAGAATTTTTAAAAATAAAATAATGGCTCGGCTACATCCAACAATCGCCGGCTGCTATAACTGTTTATTTAAAATATTTCAATTCAGAATTTTTAAAAATAAAAATATGGCTCGGCTACATCCAACAATCGCGGCTGCTATACTGATTATTTAAAATAATTCATTCAGAATTTTTAAAAATAAAATATGGCTCGGCTACATCCAACAATCGCGGACTGCTATACTGTTTATTTAAAATATTTCATTCAGAATTTTTAAAAATAAAATATGACTCGGCTACATCCAACAATCGTGGCCTGCTATACTGTTTATTTAAAATAATTCATTCAGAATTTTTAAAAATAAAATATGGCTCGGCTACATCCAACAATCGCGGCTGCTTTACTGTTTATTTAAAATATTTCATTCAGAATTTTTAAAAATAAAATATGACTCGGCTACATCCAACAATCGTGGCTGCTATACTGTTTATTTAAAATAATTCATTCAGAATTTTTAAAAATAAAATATGGCTCGGCTACATCCAACAATCGCGGCTGCTATACTGTTTATTTAAATATTTCATTCAGAATTTTTAAAAATAAAATATGGCTTGGCTACATCCAACAATCGCGGCTGCTAAATGTTTATTTAAAATATTTCATTCAGAATTTTTAAAAATAAAATATGGCTCGGCTACATCCAACAATCGCGGCTGCTATACTGTTTATTTAAAATATTTCTTTCAGAATTTTTAAAAATAAAATATGGCTCGGCTACATCCAACAATCGCGGCTGCTATACTGATTATTTAAAATATTTCATTCAGAATTTTTAAAAATAAAATATGGCTCGGCTACATCCAACAATCGCGGCTGCTATACTGTTTATTTAAAATATTTCATTCAGAATTTTTAAAAATAAAATATGGCTCGGCTACATCCAACAATCGCGGCTGCTATACTGTTTATTTAAAATATTTCATTCAGAATTTTTAAAAATAAAATATGACTCGGCTACATCAACAATCGTGGCTGCTATACTGTTTATTTAAAATAATTCATTCAGAATTTTTAAAAATAAAATATGGCTCGGCTACATCCAACAATCGCGGCTGCTATACTGTTTATTTAAAATATTTCATTCAGAATTTTTAAAAATAAAATATGGCTCGGCTACATCCAACAATCGCGGCTGCTCAATGTTTATTTAAAATATTTCATTCAGAATTTTTAAAAATAAAATATGGCTCGGCTACATCCAACAATCGCGGCTGCTATACTGTTTATTTAAAATAATTCATTCAGAATTTTTAAAAATAAAATATGGCTCGCCTACATCCAACAATCGCGGCTGCTATACTGTTTATTTAAAATATTTCATTCAGAATTTTTAAAAATAAAATATGGCTCGGCTACATCCAACAATCGCGGCTGCTATACTGATTATTTAAAATAATTCATTCAGAATTTTTAAAAATAAAATATGGCTCGGCTACATCCAACAATCGCGGCTGCTATACTGTTTATTTAAAATATTTCATTCAGAATTTTTAAAAATAAAATATGGTCGGCTACATCCAACAATCGCGGCTGCTATACTGTTTATTTAAAATATTTCATTCAGAATTTTTAAAAATAAATATGACTCGGCTACATCCAACAATCCGTGGCTGCTATACTGTTTATTTAAAATATTTCATTCAGAATTTTTAAAAATAAATATGGCTCGGCTACATCCAACAATCGCGGCTGCTATACTGTTTATTTAAAATATTTCATTCAGAATTTTTAAAAATAAAATATGGCTCGGCTACCTCCAACAATCGCGGCTGCTAAATGTTATTTAAAATATTTCATTCAGAATTTTTAAAAATAAAATATGGCTCGGCTACATCCAACATCGTGGCTGCTATACTGATTATTTAAAATAATTCATTCAGAATTTTAAAAATAAAAACGGCTCGGCTACATCCAACAATCGCGGCTGCTATACTGTTTATTTAAAATATTTCATTCAGAATTTTTAAAAATTAAAATATGGCTCGGATACATCCAACAATCGCGGCTGCTATACTGTTTATTTAAAATATTCATTCAGAATTTTTAAAAACGGCTACATCCAACAATCGCGGCTGCTAAATGTTTATTTCGGAATTTTTAAAAATAAAATATGGCTCGGCTACATCCAACAATCGCGGCTGCTAACTGTTTATTTAAAATATTTCATTCGGAATTTTTAAAATAAAATATGGCACGGTCGCGGCTGCTAACTTTTTTAGAAACTGTGAATACTCTTCATTATTACTTAATATTGACGTCCAATTCAGAACGAACACGTCATGAACTGTGACCCAGTTACGATGGATCCACAGTTACAGTTATGCATCATTAAACACACGATTTAATACTCCCCGCTTATTACTGCTCTTCATGTTCATGTTGTTAAATGTTTAAAAAGTTTTTTTTGTTTATTGTGATATCACACACACACACACACACACACACACACACACACACACACCTCAAAAGACGATAGTATATTTAACCCATTTTCACATAGCAGATACTCTATGTGTGTGTGTGTGTGTGTGTGTGTGTGTGGAGAGAGAGAGAG
>CM056610.1:3655950-3850950 GCA_029721355.1 Tegillarca granosa
CCCCCCCACACACACACTGAAGCCAGTGCTTGGTGGCTGAGTGGTCTAAAGCGCGTGCTTAAGGATAGGATTACAGCGCCTCTCACCGCCTAGTTTCGAATCACACTTGGATAGATCCTTGTGTGGGAAAAGTTTGGCGGTTTGCTTTCTGAAGATCGTTGGTTTTTCCTGACGCTCCGGTTTCATCCACCATCCATAAACTGACCGCCTTAATATAAAAGATTCTTGACTGGGGCGTAAAACACCAGTTGTCCAATCATCCAACTAAGCGAATGTATTGGATAATAATGATAATTTTAAAAATTGTTAAAACATTATCAAAGACGACCCCACCCATTACCCAGATTATGACATTTGAGAGCTTAAAGATGGACTTGTAAAGAAAAATATGCAAATAATATAGACTTTTATACGAGCATGAAAATATTGAGTCTATTTTGTTTTTCTAAATCAAATCGGTCCCTGATACTGAATAGTATCCCATCGAACCCGCCACATCTTTTAATCATTAGAAAATAAACAGACAATTTGGCACGAATTTGTAATATATTTGGCATGACAGTTTAGTATAAGGCACACCCGTTAATTTATATTTAAACAAAATAAAAATATTGATATAGGAAAAAAGAATAACACGACCAGTTTTTACTACGAGACAATATTTAATTAACCATTTAACCGTCTACAGTTGAGTTGAGTAAAAAAGTGTAATTTTACCCCTCCCCTCATTCAATATTCTTTTTATTGTGCTTGGTTGTAGATTTCGGGGTAGGTGAAATAGACCGTGATGACCCGGGAATATTATTGACCTTTGACACGCAAATCGATATATTTAGATGAAGAAATGGTATTCACCCAGTTAAGATTCTTTTACTAATGTCCAGGTTGTCAGTTCTGAGAGAGTGAAGGAAACCTGAGTGCCCGTAAAAACCACTTATCTTCGACAAGCAAACTGACAAACTTCCTCACACTAGGATCGATCTGTCCCGAGTGGCATTCGAACCCAGGCGATGAGAGGCATCGTGATTCGTAAGCGCGCGCTTAGACCACTCGGCCACCGAGGCCCCAACAAATCACTGGCCTATGCAAATTTGTTTACTTGACTGATGTTTCAGAATCCGTTGTTTTCTTTTCTTTTCTTTTTTAATTATTTATTTTTTGTTAGGCCATATGAAAATTACATAAACATATTTTGTATTATTTTTTTTACTTCTTTTTAGCCATCCAAAGGCAACAGATCGTCAAAAACCGACGCACATAATGGGGATGAACTTGTACCACTTACACTGACTCCTGACTCAGAATTCAGCTCATCAGACAAATCAACCAATCAGGACTCTCATATTGAAAATTTATACAAGGAACGACCAATAGACAACGAGTTTACAAAAGTTGATGAAAACATAAAATGTGGATGCGGAAATTGGAAACCCGACTTCCTACAGCTCTGCAACAATCCAAAATGGTTGCTAACATGTCTTTGTATATTTTCAATGCTCCAAGGTCAGTTGAGTACATGAGCATTTACATCGATGTCAAGATTATATCACTGATATGTAGATGTCACCAGCTTTAGATAAAGCTGTTGACAGCGACATTTGCGATTTGTATTTTTCCCCAACTTTTTATCCATTTGTGAAAAAAAGTTATATTAGTGCTTATCTTAAAATATTCGAAATAAATAAATAAATAAATAAATAAATAAATAAAAATTAAAAAAAAAAAAATAAATAGATAAATAAATAAATAGAATTGTATGGAAAATGAATATATGAAAAGTACAGTTTGCGATTTGCATTGTGTTTCAGTTACAACGAAACACGATAGAGGTTCTTTTTATTAACAAGTACAAGTCTATGTGAAAAACCCTCTGTTTTTATTGTCTAATCCGACAAAAATGCTCTCGATTGTTTTGTAGAAATGATTTATCTTTACGTTGATGATAAAAAGTCTGATAATTCACTGACGTCAGCACTGACCTTTCCTGATTTGCAAAATGTTGCTGACCAGATAAAGGAGACAAGAAGACAAGAATAGGCATTATATTTTATTAATGAAAAGCATCAAATCATCTGCATTAAGTATAGCTGTGTGCTTCTGTATGATGCATTGATGGATCCAACTCCGATTATAAAAAAACATGGAGAGAGAGAGAGAGAGAGAGAGAGAGAGAGAGAGAGAGAGAGAGAGAGAGAGAGAAATTTGTGTGTGTGTGTGTGTGTTTGTGTGTGTGTGAGAGAGAGAGAGAGAGAGAGAGAGAGAGAGAGAGAGAGAGAGAGAGAGAGAGAGAGAGATTTTGTGTGTGTGTGTGTGTGTGTGTGTGTGAGAGAGAGAGAGAGAGAGAGAGAGAGAGAGAGAGAGAGAGAGAGAGAGAGAGAGAGGTGTTCCAGGTGGTTCCCATCAGAATCTTTAAGAATAAAGAAATGTCTGAATTATTCCGATTTAACATCTTGTTTGAATTGTTCCGTTCTGTTTGTTCAAATTCTTAGATTTTTTAGGGACAAAATTGGTCTACTAGATTGCCCAAAATTGGTCGAATTTGTTTGTTTAAAAAGCCTCTTAACAATGCCGAAATTTGGGAAGAAAAATTTCATTTTTTGGAATTTATTAATTTTACATGTATATCTTTATATCAGGTGTCATTGATTAAGAACCTATTCCAATTCTCATTATCTACATTTACCGGATATGTACTTTGAAGCGTCATAAACAATACACAGTTACGATATATAACTATTGACCAAGTTTACCTTCAAAATATTGATTATGAACATAGCGAAATAATATGATATCAAGGTATTTTTATGAATGAATTTTCAATTAAGTGAAAAAATTGGTTTTTGGGTCGCATCAGCGTTAATGATTGCTGTGATATAATTAACTAAGTTTTGGCTTCGAATTTGAACGAGCGGTATCTAAACACAAAAATAAAGAAGTAAAGATGAAAACACACACACACACACACACACACACACACACACACACACGACAACAACAGGAATGACCAGTAACATGCAGTAGGTGACTTTTTCAATATCATTAATTATTCATATATTTCAAATAAATCAGACGTTCAATATATAGTTTTTGATAGCACTGTATTATTGTAATCTTAATAAACAGGAAGGGCGGAGGGAAAATTCATTTTCTTACGAAACGCCCATTTGTAAATTTCCATCTAAATGAATAAATAAATGACAAACTTAAAAAGGTGAGAGGTGTATTTGTACGTGAACTGATATGATACTCGAGTCTTGTGAATGAATGAATGAATGAATAAATAGACAAAATAATAAATAATTTACCAACAGATAAACAAATAAATAAATAAATAAATAACAAACTTTAAAAGGTGAGAGATGTATTTGTACGTGAACTGATATGATAATCGAGTCTTTTGAATGAATGAATGAATGAATGAAAAAAAATGAATGAATAAAAAAAAATAAAAAAATAAATAATTAAAATAATAAATCAACAAATAAATAAACCAACGAACGAACAAATAAATAAATAAATAAAATAATAAATCAACAAATAAATAAACCAACGAACGAACAAATAAATAAATAAAATAATAAATAATTTACCAACAGATAAATAAATAAATAAATAAATAAATAAATAAATAAATAAATAAATAAATAAATTACACTTCTGTCATATACCACTTTTTGAATTTAATCAAAAAAATACATTCAAAAAGTGGTTATATGACACTTCTCCCAAGAATTAATAGCATGTAGTAGTTAGTTTACATCGATGTTTTATATCGTTCATTACACATCCTCAAATTCACCTTTCATTGGTGTTAATTTGGTTGCTAATTGACGATTTTTTGTAACTTTTTCAGGTTTTGTGGTCAACGGAATAAACAATGTAAACACATCAACTATTGAACGAAGATTCCAGCTTCCTAGTTCTCGTGTTGGCGCCATATCGAGTTCTTATGATGTCTCTGCCGCCATATTGGGTATCATCATCAGTTACCTTGGTTCCGGTAAACACAAGCCGAGGATGGTTGCCATGGCAGCAGTAACTATGGCAATTGGATCTTTTGTCATGACACTTCCTCATTTTATCACTGGAGTTTATGAAGCAGGACAAAATGTCGCAGAAGTTTGCTCTGGTAAGTTTGTTATTGTGTCAGTTCTTTATGATTTACATTGTATTTTAATATTGTCATATGCAAAATTTTGAATTTTTACAAAAAGAAATATTCAAAATTTTGCACGTGACAATATTATAATGTATTTTTTGTATATATGTGGCAAACAAATTTTTATAAATAAATAAATTAAATAAATGAATAAATAAATAAATAAATATTTAAAAAGGCAATTACTTATTTATGTAATTTTGTAAATCAAATCAGGAACTCATCGATGTAAACTAGTTTTTTATATTTAAAAATTTAGTTTTGTCGCAAATTTTAAATTCAGTTTCCTTTCCGTTTACACTTCCCGTTTTGCCACAGCATCATGCATAATTCAGAGTTTTAAAAAAAGAAATTTTTAACCAATTTTTTAACTTTGAATTAAGTTACAGTCTGGCCATTTATACAAGTCTTTGATATTTCATGATTTTAAAATTTCTAAATTTTAAAAATTCCAAACTGAACGAATCAGACAGATTGGTATAAGAAATAAAAACTGATCTTGTTTAATTTCAGCAACTGATGACAGTGCTCACCGAAGTGTCCATTGCTCTGATAGTGAAAATCATTTGAGTTCCTATTTATACGTTCTTTTACTGGGCCAAGCACTACACGGAATCGGTGGAACAACATTGTATATAGTGGGTATATCTCTACTGGATGATAGTGTAACGTCAAGCACATCGCCCTTGTATGTAGGTGAGTACACGATATCACTTACATGGACGAAACGTTCACAAACATCAAAAGTATGGATTGAACGAAACGTTAAAACAATAACTGAACGAAACGTTCATAAACAATCAAGTAGGCATTGAATCTCATGACGAAACGTTAAAAACATAGAAGTAAGTATTGAGTAGCTGATATGGCCAAAAACATTTTCTCACATAATCAAGTGAATGTTGGATCTCTTGATGTTTCAACCTTCTCATTTCATGCATGTTACTGATTTGATATTTAATTGCGAATACTATATATTTAATCTTCCGTATACTTCACAAAATTGAAGTACTAACATTATTTTTTTATTAAGAGACTCTAGGCCTAAAGCATACACTTTAAAGATGTTAGCGCTTCTCAACGGCACAGTTCGATCCAATTTTGGCGGCTCTAGTGTTGAAAAAAATTGTCAGTTTGCTTGCTAAAGGTCGATGGTTTGCTCCAAGCACTCCAGTTTTTTTTACCATCCAAAAACTGACCGCCTTAATACTATTACAAGAATCTTGACTGGGGTGTAAACACCATTAGTATACTCTTCAACCTCACCATCTTATCTGATATAAAATTTTATCAGGTGTATTTAAGGGTTTTAAAGTAAATAGACACAAAGTAACCATCACGAAAAAATTCTTTTCCAGGAATATTGTACGCGTTTGCTACCTTGGGACCAGCACTGGGTTATATTATTGGTGGACGATTGTTAGATGTTTATGTTGATTTTCACGAGCCAAACAGTAACAGGTAACCGGTTTATTGCTTTGCTGTTAATTTACGAAACTAAAAATTACGAAAAGAGTTTTAAGAAATAGCTTGTAAAAAAACCTGATTAAAATGACATGCTTGATATTTATCACTGGATCAGCATTCATTTTAGCGAAATTTTGTGAAAGGTTTGATGTTAGCCCAGAAGATTCACGATGCGTTGGTGCTTGTTGGATAGGATTTCTTTCTGTTTCTTATTTATTCTTAAAAATATCCGTGCCATATATTTCATATAGTGTAGAATTGGGTTGAGCCCAGAAGATCCACGATGGGTTGATGCTTTGTGGATCGGATTTCTGTCTGTTTCTTATTTATTCTGAGCAATATCTGTGCCTATATTTTATGTATTGTAGTATTGGGTTAAGCTCAGAAGACCCACGATGGGTTGGTGCTTGGTGGACCGGATTTCTATCAGCGTCTGTTTAATTTCTAGTAATATCTGTGCCTTTGTTTTATGTATTGTAGTATTGGGTTAAGTCCAGAAGATCCAAGATGGGTTGGTGCTTGGTGGATCGGATTTCTCTCTGCGTCTTTTTTGTTCCTGATAATTTCTGTGCCTATTTTTTGTTTTGGAAAAGAACTACCAGGTAAGAAAAATTAAATGTGTTCACTTCAATCGTAGATGTTATACTAAATACTTGGAGTGTCCATGAGTAATGGTGTTGAACGCCAAAGTCATGATTTATTCACTTATATCGAGGCGAGCCAGTTTTGAGGGGGGGGGGGGAATGATTTGGAGTAAAGAAGTTTAACGCCCATGTCAGGATTCTTTCACTTACATCAAGGCAAGCCAGTTTTGGGATGATGGAGGGGGGTAGAATAAGAGAGTTTTAAGTCCCAGCCAAAATTCTCTCTGTTGTATCAAGACTGTTCTGAGATAGTGGAAAAAACGTGAGTGCCCACAGAAAACTACCTATACCTTTGACAGGCGTACTGAGTACCTGGAATCTAAAACATACCCGTAATGGAACTACATGCTTATCACAATAAAGTAAAAAATAATTTCTGAAAAAAGGTGTTTGAGAAATTCGATTTGTAGGTCTGGGGTTTTTATGGTTTTCTCCAAACATTTCTGAACCGACCCTCCAAATATTTGAGATAAATTTAGCTAGGGTCGTAAAACATCATTGATTTTGTCCAGTTCATTTTACGGAACATGCAAGTATGTACGCGAAAAGCCTAGATGTTGGTCTTAAAAATGTTTGTTTTTGTTTTTGTAGATGCAGAATACGTTAGAAATACAAGAGTTTCACAGACCCATAAAAGCAGCAAGGGGACAGAAATAGACACAAAGGAAAGATCTTTTAAGAATTTCGCAATATCATCATGGGCTGTTTTGTCCAATCCTCCATTTTTGCTTATAACCCTTGCTGGTGCAGCAGAAGGCTTATCTACTTCCGGTTTTGCGACATTCATGCCGAAGTTTATACAGAACCAATTTGGCACCACTGCTGCTTGGGCATCCATAGTCACAGGTAAAACTGCCTAAAAAGAGGCAAATAATGGATTTCTCTGAAAAAAAAACAAGCCATGACAATTAACATTTAAAACAATTAAAAACTTTCAGACTAGTTCCATAGCCATCCTTAGGTGTAGTGGCTGTTCATGTAGTAGATAAGTTGCCCCAAGAGTCTTACCACTATCATTAAGACATTTTTTCCCTTGCTGTAAGCTTTTACTTTTTCACTTGTAGACAGTTTGATAATATAGTAGACAGGATGTGTACTATAACCAAAAACAAATCCTAAATATCATTAATGTCCTTATTTAATGAAAGAAAGAGAACAAAATGACCGTTTGTCATACACCGGCGTCTGCATCATTGATTGATTTAATGAGTTTTACGTGCCAGTCAAGAATATTTCACTTATATCGAGATGTCACCAAGTATAGCTAAAGTGGTAGAAATTGTGACCTTAGCAGTGCGCTAAAGGCAATGTGCAGGGAGGGTTCCTTAATGTGCCACGCCTGTTATGACACGAGACATCGGTTTTTTAATGTCTCTTCCGAAGGACACCGTGACTTTTATTTCTAAATGTCGAGTTTTGGCAAAATAACAGTCACTACTATTTTTCAAGTCTTTGTCAGACCTGCCCGGGGTTGGAACCCCGACCTCGTATGTCTTTTATTTCGAAATGCCAAGTTTTGGCGAAATAACAGTCACTACCATTTTTCAAGTCTTTTTCAGATCTGCCCGGGGTTGGAACCCCGACCGCGTATGTCTTTTATTTCGAAATGCCAAGTTTTGGCAAAATAACAGTCACTGCCATTTTTTAAGTCTTTGTCAGACCTACCCGGGGTAGGAACCCCGACCTCGTATGTCTTTTATTTCGAAATGCCAAGTTTTGGCAAAATAACAGTCACTACCATTTTTCAAGTCTTTGTTAGACCTGCCCGGGGTTGGAACCCCGACCGCGTATGTCAGACCTGCCAGGGGTTGGAATCCCGACCTCGTATGTCTTTTATTTAGAAATGCCAAGTTTTGGCGAAAAATCAGTCAGTACCAATTTTCAAGTGTTGGTTCAGGGTTGGAACCCCGACTTCCCACAAACCAGCGGCGTCTGCATCAGTGTCTAATGTTAATTTTTTGGACGGTGGAGAAACTTTATAAAATAATACTTCCATACAAACTGCCCTTCTGTTGGGTATTGACGTCCCTCTGTTTTAAATGTGTTCCTAAGATCGATGAAATTCTATTCTACAATATTGTAATCAACTATCATTTCAGTAGAGAAATCACTGTATGTATAAACTTTTACCACGTAAATGGTTCAATTTATTGCACTTTAAACAACTAAGACTTGATTATATTTTGAGCAAGATGATTAAAATTGCTGCATTTTTGTCACGTAAACTCCTTAGCATAAAAAACCTGTAATTACTAATAGTGATTTTATAAGTAGACAATTTCTGTTACCATAGTAACACAAATATCTTTTAATTGAAAAATACTGCAAAATGACTCGCTTTAACTAATTGATACGAGTCAATTGGGTTTGAACATCAATATGATTCTGTACACATTTAAACTAATACGTTACATTATGTTATATTTCTTGCATGAGTATATATATATGTTTATATATATATATATATAAACCTTGCATTTAGCTAGTAAACATATGATTACAGAATGACCTGAACGCCTCTTTGGCCTAATGGTAGAGCACCGGCTTTTACCGCTTTGGTGCCATAGTGTTAGACCGTCCGTCTCCAGAGCGGGTGGTCGAGTCTTCCAATCCTGGTCGTTTCGTACATAAACTGTCAATTTGAAATACTGTTTCCTCGCCTGGTATTAGAAGACAGGGTATTGACAGGTTTTCCTGGTGCCAGGATAAGATGACTGAGGGTTTGTTTGCTTGTCTGTGGCATTCTGACTAAGCGACCTAGCACCTTAACAAAACACCTAATTCGCGCTGAAATACTAAAGTATACACTCTCCTATTTCACGCAAACACGAATTTGTTCTTAGATTATTCCTTAGAATATTTAAACCTGTCCTGTCGCTTATAACTGAATAACTGCTGATGCGAAGTTAAACAACATTACAACAACAACAACAACAACAACAACAACAACAACCTTCCTACCTAGGCGAGTTATATTTTCTAACTCTAGAGTCGCGAGAAAGTTATTCTCGTGTAAAATCACACAACACTGATAACATTTTTATTAGTAAACAACATTTTATGAAAATTACGTTGATAATATATTCTGTTAGTCCTATGTATGATATGCATGCAGGACAAAGATAAAGTGTTTGCTGTAAAAGGCCATTATTTAAATGACAAATCGTGACCAGACGGACAAACTCCAACTTTGACATTATTGTATATAAAATAAACTCGGTAAAGTATAATTTCAAGCGCGAATACAAAATTTTGACTATTTATGCGGATGGTAACGTTTATTGAAAACGTTATCGAAATTCTCACAGTCAAAATACACGATGTGTTTTCATATTAATTTGACTTTGTCACCATCTTTTTTCTTCATGCTTCTGCTAGATAAGTAGTTTGAGAATTTGTTCTGTGAACAATGTTCTCTGCACGTTTTTGTTATTATGGCGGAATTCCGAACAAGAACGGTGTTTGTAACACGAGAACATCTCGTTCAAAGTCAACCACTGGTTCCAATTGAGATTTTGTTCTGTGAACAATGTTCTCTGCATGATTTTGTTGTTATGGCGAAATTCCGACACAAGAACAAAGTTTTTGACCCGAGAACATCTCGTTCAAAGTCAACCACTGGTTCCAATTGAGATTTTGTTCTGTGAACAATGTTCTCTGCGCGTTTTTTTTTGTTATGGCGAATTCCGACACAAGAACAATGTTTTTGACTCGAGAACATCTCGTTCAAAGTCAACCACTGGTTCCAATTGAGATTTTGTTCTGTGAACAATGTTCTCTGCACGTTTTTGTTATTATGGCAAAATTCCGACACAAGAACAATGTATTTGACCCGGAACATCTCGTTCAAAGTCAACCACTGGTTCCAATTGAGATTTTGTTCTGTGAACAATGCCCTCTGCACGTTTTTGTTATTATGGCGAAATTCCGACACAAGAACAATGTATTTGACCCGGAACATCTCGTTCAAAGTCAACCACTGGTTCCAATTGAGATTTTGTTCTGTGAACAATGTTCTCTGCGCGTTTTTGTTATTATGGCAAAATTCCGACACAAGAACAATGTATTTGACCCGGAACATCTCGTTCAAAGTCAACCACTGGTTCCAATTGAGATTTTGTTCTGTGAACAATGCCCTCTGCACGTTTTTGTTATTATGGCGAAATTCCGACACAAGAACAATGTATTTGACCCGGAACATCTCGTTCAAAGTCAACCACTGGTTCCAATTGAGATTTTTTCTGTGAACAATGTTCTCTGCACGTTTTTTTTTTTGTTATGGCGAAATTCCGACACAAGAACAATGTTTTTGACTCGAGAACATCTCGTTCAAAGTAAACCACTGGTTCCAATTGAGATTTTGTTCTGTGAACAATGCCCTCTGCATGATTTTGTTGTTATGGCGAATTCCGACACAAGAACAATGTATTTGACCCGGAACATCTCGTTCAAAGTCAACCACTGGTTCCAATTGAGATTTTGTTCTGTGAACAATGTTCTCTGCATGATTTTGTTGTTATGGCGAAATTCCGACACAAGAACAATGTATTTGACCCGGAACATCTCGTTCAAAGTAAACCACTGGTTCCAATTGAGATTTTGTTCTGTGAACAATGCCCTCTGCACGTTTTTTTTGTTTTGGCGAATTCCGACACAAGAACAATGTATTTGACCCGGAACATCTCGTTCAAAGTCAACCACTGGTTCCAATTGAGATTTTGTTCTGTGAACAATGTTCTCTGCATGATTTTGTTGTTATGGCGAAATTCCGACACAAGAACAATGTTTTTGACTCGAGAACATCTCGTTCAAAGTAAACCACTGGTTCCAATTCATTACATTTATGCGAATATTATCTCGGCTGTAAGAGATACAGGGTTAGCTGTGATTTTATGTAAATGACAGATATCCGGATTCATAAGTGATTAAAAGATCTTAATACCTCCTTAAAATTACACAATCAATTCCTGTTTCCTGAAATATAGCAATAAGTTTATCTAGTAGATGAAACCTTTCATCCCCTTCCCATCACTACGACCACCAAACAAACATTATGCCTGTTGAAATAAAAATAATTACAAACTCAGATTACGACTGAACATGAAGATAATAAAGATGTCGGTGCTCTCTCTCTCTCTCTCTCTCTCTCTCTCTCTCTCTCTCTCTCTCTCTCTCTCTCAGACGAAGTGATAGCCGTATCAAGACAGTAATTATAAATTAAATCATACAATTAAATGACCTGTGAATCTAAATCGTGATATCAACGTCAAATGCTCTCTCTCTCTCTCTCTCTCTCTCTCTCTCTCTCTCTCTCTCTCTCTCTCTCTCTCTCTGGAGGGGGTTGGATGTGTAACCACGAAATTTTTATTACAAAGAACAGATAACAAAGGCTAGGAAACAAAATTGTAAGCAAAATCATAATAAGTTTTAAATTTTTCGAAGTCATGAGAGCGACATTCTACCTTTTACAGGATTAGTTGCAGTGCCTGGGGCGGCTGGAGGACAGTTTATGGGAGGTTACCTCTGTAAAAGGTGGAATTTAAAAGTAAAAGGCATGCTGCGATTGTGTGTGATTGTGTGTGTCACAGCTATGGTGCTGGATAGTGTTGTATGGATAAGATGTGACCAAAGTGCTATAGCAGGAGTAACTAGTCATTACACTGATGAGTAAGTATTGTAGAACTTCGATAACTCGAAGTGCACGGAACTTCGGTGGTGACTTTGAGCTATCGGTTATTCGAGTTATCGAAGTTGAAAGATGGCGTCACCTTAATATATGTTTTTACACAACAGAAATTTTTAATGTTGTAAACAGTTACTTGTATTCAAATGTAATGCTATCGAGAAAAACAACAAGAACTAATAAATACGTTCAAAACAAAAAAAATTGATATCGACGGCAAAAGCGTGCAAACCTTGTTCTTTCGTTTTAAAATCACAATGTACTAGTATTAGTACAACGGAATCGGAAATAAGATATATGTACATGTTTAACAGCAACATTTATTTATTACATTCGTTAGAAAATACGAACAGATAGTGAATAAAGTTAAAAAGCAGTGCAATAAGTCTTTAAGATTTAAATGCAGTCATAAGTTCGTCGGGGGTACCGACAGTGGCATATTACTCGGCTTCTGTAATAAGAGTAGGAGATGAGCGTACCTGTTCGACTTAATTGTCCGTGACGGTACTGAAAAATTATCCGTTACATTATTACATTATCATTACATTGATGAGTAGGTCTGACAATGCATGGAAAATGTAAAACTGTAAAAATAATTGATCTTGACTAGTTTTTTTTTAAAAACCATGAATTCAATCCTTGAACAGGAAACTACAATGATTTGTATTATATTTTATTACAATGACGAGAGTTTATTATTCTATTACACGTTTATTACATTGATAAGTTGGTCTAATATTATCATTACATTGATGAATGAGATTGACAGGGTATTGAAAATGCTGAAAAATAATTGATCTTAGCTAGTTCTTTTTTAAAACCACGGATTCATTCTTTGAATAGGACACTGTCATATTAAACATTTTAGGCATTTGAATTTAAAGTTCATTTTTATAACACCAAACATCCTTATTCAGGCACACAAACATACATTTTAAGATTTACCAACGATTAAGCACATTGTTAGATTAAAAATAATATAGATTATTTAATTTTAATTTTCAGGACTGAACCATTACCAAATTTGTTAATAAATTGCAACACAAATTGTTCCTGCTTAACGGAACTATACGAACCTGTTTGTGGTCCTAATGGGGTTCAGTATTTCTCTCCATGTCATGCTGGTTGTGATCAGCGAGCCAGTATTAATAAGGTACAATGTATTTTTAATTATAATAACTCATAGAAAATTCTTAATTTATTATTGGTCAATTTCTAGTCACTTGGTATGAAACAATTCACGATGTTTGAAGCAGCGGTCAACATTGCAATGTTCACCGCTTGGCACGGAAACTTACGAATGTCCAACACGGAAACTACCGAGTAATCCTACTTAAGATTACGTAAGCTATAGACCAGCAACTTCTACAGTTTTTTTCACGCATTTCAAACAGGCTTTGTCGGAAATAAAGGGAAAAAAGTTTTTTGTTCGGTATAATAAAGTAAATAGTGCCCTTGGTTGAGAGAAATATGGAGGATTGTCTCCCCCTTGAAAACCTGATAAAGTTCTCTCGGGGAGAAAATCCTCATTTGCCATTTGCCATGTGCCATTTGTCAATGTACTGGTTGTCATCAAATATGATGCTTATCACCAGTGTGCGTGTAAATTAGTAAACAATCAGTAATAAAAGAAAAAGTAGAGAAATATAAAGATAAAGATTAAGAAAAAGGTAGAAAGAAGTGGTTTAAAATATTAATAAGAAGTAGTGGGGATATTAGTATTTGAGTCGAACGTGAGTTCTTGAAGAAACCAGAAGTTTGAAGGTCTCGACAGAATCTGAATGTGCTATGTCACAAGGCAGACTGTTCCACTGGACTATTGTTCTCGGAAAAAATGAATATTTGTAATAATCAGTCCTTGATTGTAACTGTTTATATTTGTGTTCACACTGATGATGGTGTCCACGTGTGAGGTAGGAATCACTGCTGATGGCAACCATATTCCTAGATATTTTGTACAACATTGTAAGCCTAGCATATGTACGGCGATGTTTCAATGACCTCCAATCCAGTGAGTGTAGCATATTACTAACACTTGAAGTGTTGTGGTACCTGTTTTCTACCCAGCGAGCCGCTCGTCTTTGGACCATTTGAATCTGATGGACTAAGCGATGGTTTTTGCTATCGACTGCTTTTGGGTCCCACACTGTGCTGCAATATTCTAGCTTTGGTCTTACTAAAGCTACATATGCTTGTTCTTTCACTCTTTTAGATGTTATTTTTAAGTTTCTCTTTAAAAATCCGAGGGTCTTGTTTGCACTAGCAGTGATGTTACTGATATGTCTATTCCATTTCATATCGTTACTGATGGTTACTCCTACATATTTAATAAACGGTACTGATGATAGAATGTGACCGTGGAGGGTGTATTCGTGACTAACTGGTTTCCGTTTTCTGGAAATGCTGATTACTTCACATTTTTCTCGGTGGAAACTCATCTGCCAGTCATGTTCCCAAGTCTCTAATGCCACCAGATCTTCTTGCAGTTTTAGGCAGTCTAAGGTGTTCTTTATTGCTAAGTAAAGAAGTGTGTCATCTGCAAATAGTCGCACAGTACTGGATTTGACATATTCTGGTAAGTCATTTATGTATACCAAAAAGAGTGATGGCCCCAGGACTGATCCTTGTGGTACCCCTGACAAGACCGATAAAGATGTTGAGAATTCATTGTCTAGAACCACTCTCTGATCTCTTTGATTTAGGAAGGATCTTATCCACCCAAGTGTGTTACCTCTCACTCCATATTGGCTTAATTTGTACAAAAGCCTGTTGTGTGCTACCTAATTGAATGCTTTTGAGAAATCCATGACTACAACATCACTTTGTTGGCCACTTTGCATGGTTTCCATTATGTCATGTGTGAATTCAATAAGCTGGGTTTCACAGCTTCTTTTGCTCCTGAATTCATGTTGGAGAGGGTACAAGACTTCCTGTTGATCAAGGTATCTCATCATATTGGAGCAAATGATGTGTTCCATGATTTTGCAACACACGCATGTTAATGAGACTGGTCTGTAGTTCACTGCAGATGTTTTATCACCTTTTTTATAGATTGGTGTTATGTTTGCTTGTCTCCAGATATCTGGCAGCTTTTGTTGTATTAGAGATTTGTTAAATATTGTTGCTAATACTCGTGCGATGACCTCAGAGAGTTCTTTAAGTACTTTTGGATGGATTGAGTCTGGACCAGGTGCTTTGTTCGGATTTAGTTTGTTTAATAACTTCTTTATGCCCTTCTTTGTAACTGTTATCTCTGGCATGATCTTGGTGGTGTCATTTTTATTTCCCTGATGTTCGGAAATCTTTAATTTACATATTTGCTGTAAAGTCATAGGTGTTTGCCTATAAAAAGCCTGGTGGAACTGGTTGTTGAGCACATTTTCTTTTTCTTGAAAGTCAATTATCGTTTCATTGTTTGATTTTAGACTTTGAATGCCACTGCATCCATTCTTCTTATGCTTAATAAATGACCAGAATTTTTTGTTGGTTTCTTGTACTTTAGTAGGTGAATCACATTCCCTTGGTGTTATAAGGTCCTCAACATATTTCCAGTATGATTCCCTGCACCTTCGTTGTATTAAATGCTTTAGATCAAACATTTTACTCTTAAGTTATTCTCCGAGTTCCACACTTTTTATATAGTTTTTCTCTTTTTTCTCATGAGTACCTTGATGAATCTGTCAATCCATGGAGGTTTATTCTTTCCCTTGGTAAGTTTGTGTGGTATAAACCTAGCCACTGCAGTTTCTAGTTCAGTAGAGAATATATTCCAGAGTGAGTCTACATCATTATCCTCACATTGGTTTAGGAAAATTTTACTGAATTCCTCCATGTGTTTTTTGAGATGAAACCAGTCTGCTTTTTTGTACAGCTGTATTTTCCTCGATGGTTTTTTGTGGTTTTTTGTTTACAACTGGTTTTATGTTGACTTCACTACTCACTATGTCATGATCACTTATTCCTGGAATGACTTTTACAGATGAAACAATAGACTCGTTGTTGGAGATAAATAGGTCTAAAGTGTTTCCTGCACTTGGTGGTTGTATTACATGCTGAGTGAGAGCATTGTCATCCAGAATGTCCACAAACTTGTAAGTGAGGGATGGATAATTACACTTATTTTTCAGTGAGTTTGTTGACCAGTCATATCCCGGGAGGTTCATTTCGCCACCTATAATGACATATGAGTTGGTGATCTGTCCTAGTCTTTGAAGCGATTCTTCAAACTTCAGTATGCTAATTTCATCGCCTTCAGATGGCTTGTAGTATGCACATATATGCAAAACTCTACAGCCTGTGATCTCAAGCTTAACCCAAATAAGTTCACAGTCTGTTTCTAGTTCATATTCTCGTCCACAGATATACTCTGACTTGAGGGCTATAATGACTCCGCCTCCGTGTCTATTTCGATCTTTCCGATACGCATTTTGTTGGTATTCAGATGGTAGTATTTCAGAGTTTAATATGCTAGAATCTAGTTTTGTTTCAACACCAATAATTATATCAGCTGACAAACTATCTGTCAAGTTCCAAAAATTCCACTTTGTGAGAATCGATTAAGTTAAAGTTGATGGTCAAAACTTTAAGCGGTTTTATGTTTTGTGCAGTAAACTGGCCAGAGATCTTATTAGGTTTCCTTAATGGGGATGAAGTAAACACTATTTCACATTTCCCTCAACCAAAATCAATATTTATTACAATGTTATTGTTATTAAAAATAAGCGTGGATTAAACCAATTCAAATCTCTATCATTGGTCATTACATTCTAACAGATAACATATCTGATGTTAAAGTCAAAGTTCATTGGTTAAAATTTTTATGTTTTCAGTCATGCCAGTAATATTAAAAGTTTTTCGACCCAGTAATGTTAAATTTTTTCAGTCTAGTATTGATAAATGGTTTTCAGTCCGATATTAACAGTTTTCAATGCAATGTAAAAAAAAATTAAGTTTAGTATTAAAAGTTAATAGTCAAATATAAAACCGTGTTTAGTCAAAGTTTTGATTTTTAAATTTTTTGACAAATAATTTTTTTAACCAATTTTCTTCACATCTCTTTTTTTAAAAAAAATAATTTTTTAAACTTAAAAACCGACAAATTTAAAATCTATATACACGTAAAAAGTTTATAGATAATTTTGAAGATATTCAGAAAGATGTATAAGTGTTATTTAAAAGATTCCTTTAAGTAGTTTTTATAACGTCTGCATTTAATTTTAAAATTTTAATTTTAAAGTGCCTTTTAAATGACTAATATCAAATATTACGTAAGTGAAGCAAATCTTGGTTCAGAAGTGATTATGAAACTATAATCAGGGGAAATAACCTAGCAATTCTTTAAAGGGTTTCTTATCGCAACGGTTGTTATAATTAAATGCTTAAAGAATCTCCTTCAAGACTTGGGGGCCATGTTAAGCGTGTTCATATAATGAAGATGCCCATTGTCTTTTAAAAGTGTTTTTGGTGATTTTCAGAAATTTCTGAAATGTTTTGTTGGTTATATTACATGAATTTCTGAGCTCTTTTGATGGTATTTCAGGAATTTCTAAAAAATATTTTTGGTTGACATTTCATGAATTTCAGTTTAGTATTAAAAGTTAATAGTCAAATATAAAACGGTGTTTGGTCAAAGTTTTGATTTTTAAATTTTTTGACAAATAATTTTTTAACCAATTTTCATCACATCTCTTTTTGTCAAATACATTTTTTAAACTTAAAAACCGACAAATTTAAAATCTATGTACACATGTAAAAAGTTTATAGATAATTTTGAAGATATTCAGAAAGATGTATAAGTGTTATTTAAAAGATTCCTTAAAGTAGTTTTTATAACGTCTGCATTTAATTTTAAAATTTTAATTTTAAAGTGCCTTTTAATTGACTAATATCAAATATTACGTAAGTGAAGCAAATCTTGGTTCAGAAGTGATTATGAAACTATAATCAGGGGAAATAACCTAGCAATTCTTTAAAGGGTTTCTTATCGCAACGGTTGTTATAATTAAATGCTTAAAGAATCTACTTCAAGACTTGGGGGCCATGTTAAGCGTGTTCATATAATGAAGATGCCCATTGTTTTTTAAAATGTTTTTGGTGATTTTCAGAAATTTCTGAAATGTTTTGTTGGTTATATTACATGAATTTCTGAGCTCTTTTGTTGGTAGTTCGGGGAATTTCTAAAAAACATTTTTGGTTGACATTTCATGAATTTCTGAACTGTTTTGTTGTTTATACATTTAAGCAATTTCTGAACTTTTTGGTTGGTAATATTTCAGGAATTTCAAGATTGTTTCGTTGTGGATATTTCAGGAATTTATGAATTGTTTTGTTGATGATATTTCAGCAATTTCTGCACTTTTTGTTTATGATATTTCTGCTTTTTTGTTGCTTAAATTTCAGGAATTTCTGAACTTATTAGTAAGTGATATTTCAGCAATTTCTGAAGTGTTTTGTTGGTGATATTTCAGGAATTTCTTTACGTTTTAGTTTCAGCAATTTCTGAACTTTTTTGTTGGTGATATTTCAGCAATTTCTGAAATGTTTTGTTGTTGAATATTACAGCAATTTTTGAACTTTTTGTTCGTGATATTTCAGGAATTTCTGAACTTTTTTGTTGGTGATATTTCAGCAATTTCTGAAGTGTTCTGTTGGTGATATTTCAGCAATTTCTAAACTTTTTTGTTGGTGATATTTGAGAAATTTCTAAACTTTTTGTTGGTGATATTTCAGGAATTTCTGAACTGTTCCTGTATAGCTGCGGTTCCCAATATTACAAGTCCTACAGCAACTTCAGGAAAATGTAATGACGATTGTATCATCTTGTATGCGTTTTTACCCATACTTCTTTTCACCATCTTCTTCCGGTTTGTGCAATCACCGCCCTCTTTATCCATAACTCTCAGGTAAGTCAAAATATATAATCCTGTTTATTTCAAAACAATAGAACTCGCCAGCGTACCACGTGATCGATACCTCATAACGTTTGTGTGGAATAAAATGGAAAACATCTACGTCAAATATACCCGAAAAACGACGTTTTTACAGGAAAACATCATTTTATGTTACAGTTTTACTCTATGGTGACGCTGAACTGCCCTATGCCAACAACTGTAAAATATTTCTGGCTGTTATAAATCACATCAAACATACTAAACGCTTCCCTTAAATACCAAATTTTACATCATTCCTGCGGCAAATGTTCCCCTTTACAATTCTTACTACCCCCTCCCCTCTCCCTTTTCGTATGCACCTTTGTTATTACTTTTTCTTTACACTTCACTTTTGTATTATTATTATTATTATTATTATTATTATCATCATCATCATCATCATCATTATTATTATTATTATTATTATTATTATGTAAATATGTTCGTGTCAGTCGCTATTATTGTATTTAAATTTTGCATGCTGAATATTGTATTTAAGCATAATCGTAATTGGGAGAGGAAAATTATGAGTTGTACAACTCGTTTCCAATCCTATTGTAAAAATTTTGCAATAAAATTTGTTTAAACTAAACTATTTTATGCAATTCCGTTGTCAATATAAATAATCGTCCCCGCTCAAACGCTATGAGGTATTACGTGGTGCTCTGGTGAATTCCATTGTAAGATGTTTGAACTGTATAAAGTTAAAACAAAATTACCAAAAGGGTCATGGTCACTTTCCGATCTAACTGCCGGTGTAAGCATTGACCATTGGACATTGATAAATTTTTAATGTAAAATATTGTGTTTTTATAGCTGTTCAAGCGATTAGATTGGCTGGATATTAGGTTTATAGTATTTTTCACCCCAGTCAAAATTCTTTCACTTCTATCCAGGTCAGTTTATGGTTAATTGAGGAAACTCGAGTCAAAATTACAAACCGTCAGCAAGCGAACTTTTTTAGATTAGACAGGGTTGGTTTAGATCTTATACGGTAAGCCGTAAGCTCGCGTTGTAGACCAAACGGCCATCGAGGCCCCGAATTCTTCTTTTGAACCAGCTTTTGTTGAATCCATTTTTCCTGGTAAGTTTTAACATGCTTGAGTTGTTTGTTGTTATATCTTTGGATTTTGTTTACGTTTCATGGGTACACATTAATTATTGTTTTTATAAACAATGCTTTCCGATTAGATAACCATTTATTTAGTAATATTTCACTAATTGAATATATCCTGGGAAGTTGTTGTAAAACTCTCTTTAATTATACATATAAGTTTTTAAATAATATTAAGTGCAGTTACAGGGGGTTAAAGTTTTACTTCCCTGTAAAAATTCAGCTTACTTATCTGGCAGACAGTTCAAAAATGGCAAGACGCCAAGAGAAAAAAATCGACCTAACAATCATCAGACAAGCAGTTCAAAAATGGCAAGACGCCAGGAGAAAAAAATCGACCTAATAATCATCAGACAAGCAGTTCAAAAATGGCAAGACGCCAGGAGAAAAAAATCGACCTAATAATCATCAGACAAGCAGTTCAAAAATGGCAAGACGCCAGGAGAAAAAAATCGACCTAATAATCATCAGGCAAGCAGTTCAAAAATGGCAAGACGCCAAGAGAAAAAAATCGACCTAATAATCATCAGGCAAGCAGTTCAAAAATGGCAAAATGCCAGAAGAAAACCGTCGACCTGACGAACATTCTTACATACTGCAGAAGCGAGATTCGAACCTAAGTAGTTATAAACTTTTGGTTCCGTAATCAGTCTGTCGAAGTGGCCTTCTCAGTGATTTTTGTAATCAATAAGTCATGAAGATTTTTCATAAAACACTAAACAGAATTATCGTCTTTGTTATGATTTCAATTTGATTAAAATTAACGATATTTAATGTGTAAAATTATACGTCATTAGTAAAAGGTTGTTGCATAATATTAAAATTTGAGTTTGTAAGTAAAACCTGTTAACTATACCGACTGACCTTAATAGATTTCTATTCTTATTCAAAATTCAGGGTTATTCCAGAAAATCACAGAACATTAGGACTTGGTATACAGTGGTTTGTAGTTAGATTCTTGGGTAAGTTCTGTTAACAAGTCCAATTTATGTATATATATATATAACACAAATACCAGTTAAATTTTGATGTGCCAGATGTGCACATTTCGGAAATTCATTCCCCATCAGTGACACTTCGACCGAAAAGTTTGATAGTAAAAAACATAAGCTAAATAGTTAAAAATAATGAATCTAAAGTTCCAAAATTATATAAATCCAAATCCATCTAAGGAATGCTTTGCATGAGGGAACAAACCTTAGTTCTAAATAAATTTCAAAATTTAAGACGGCTGAAAATTTGGAAATTTAAAATTTAAAATTCGTTTAATTTAGAGCGGAAGGTCATGGGTTCGAGCCCTTGCCGAGTCAAACATAAATTAAGACTGAAAATTTGAGATATTGGTACCTTGTCTGAAGCTTGATATTTAGTGGACAGAGTAAAGTCTGGTTCATCCGATGCCAGGATAATGGGCTAGGAGATGTGTATGCTTATCCGCGACAAACTGACTCGGTGACCACGTACCCTACCAAAACCTTGCAAAAGTCATCCTGAGTCCACTTTTGTACACGACAGGTCATAATATACACTCGCACATCACACATCACTCGCACATCACACGTACATCACACGCACATCAAACGCTCATACACGTACATCACACGTACATCACACGCACATCACTCGAACATCACACATACATCACACGTACATCACACGCACATCACTCGTACATCACACGTACATCACTCGCACATCACACTTACATCACACGTCACTCGCACATCACACGTACATCACACGCACATCACACATACATCACACGTCACTCGCACATCACACGTACATCACACGCACATCACACGCTCATACATATACATCACACGCACATCACTCGCACATCACACGTACATCACACGTACATCACACGCACATCACTCGTACATCACACGTACATCACACGTCACTCGCACATCACACGTACATCAGGCGCTCATACATGCACATCACACGCACACAGGAACTTGTTCTTTGATTTATTTTGAGATTAATAACCTTAATCTGGTTGCTAATTTTTTTCGTACCACATTAAACAACCTAACAATGGTAGATATATGTTTTTTTAACTATATTTTTACTATTATGTTATAAAATAAATAACAAAACAGGCGATGATTTGGGGTAGCGTGCATTGTTATTATAAGGAGGCTAGTCTGTAATGTTTGATAAAGTCACTGTCCTGTGGCAAGTCAACTGAAAAAAAAAATTAATGCCATAGGTGTGACAGGTTTTATTTAGACCGACTTCTGTGATGGTTCAGAAATTCATATTACTTTTGGCAAGCTAACTGAAAATTTTCTCAAATCTGAATTTATCGTTTATGTTGCCCTTTATTTTTACTTGTATTGTTTCATTTATTTCAGGAACATTTCCGGGTCCTATATTCTTTGGAGCTGTAATAGATAGTACCTGTATGGTCTGGCAGGAGAAATGTAATGAAAAGACATCGTGTTGGATATATGACAATGCTTCTTTAAGTAGAAACTTCTTCTTTATCCTCGTAGCAGTAAAACTGCTAACTTCCTTGTTTTTTATATTAGCTTATAAAGTTTATCAGCCTCCTCCTGAGAGCCAGGTCGCTTATATAAAAAATTACAAGGATGAAAGTTCATCAGATGAACATCCTCAAGGAACAGTCATAGTGAGCGAGAATGTTGAATTTCAATCCGATTAGTGTTCAAGATGAATATTTCATATGTAGAATAGAAAGAAATATAATAATGTTGCATTGAATTTTGAGTCAAATTTAAGTTTGGTAAATTAATTTTTTCTTTTTTCGTTTTTAATGAACTTTTTTTTCATTTTTCTTTTTCTTTTTAAAGTTGTTTTTTTTTAATGAATGTTAAGAATACTGTTTTTCTTTCTGAATTACCTGCCCCTCGATTGTGGAAGCAATCAATTTACTATGTGTTCAAGTCATGAATGTCTGTTGATTTTAAATGATTTGTATTTTAGTACAGGGTTAAATATCTGTAAAATGAGTATTTCAGAGTGAGATTGTAATGTAATCAAACGTCTTTAATCATAGAATCAGTTCATTAAATCCGAACCATTTCTATGTTTAACATACATCCAAATCATTTCTATACTACAATACATTTGAATCATTTTTTTGCCTTTCATCCGAATCATTTCTATGTTTTGCTAACATTAGAATCATTTATTCATATGTCTGTTTATTTGTATTTAATCACATTTGACAAATATATGCCTTTGTAATCATTTGTCAGCTTTCAAAGTTTTTACTTTGATTTTTGTATTGTGGTTTGGACAAGGACTGGTAAGTTCGTTTTATTTATTAATTTTATTTCAAGACCATAACAAAGCATCTGCTTAATTCTTGAAAGCCTCTTTATGCCAAAGAGTGCTACAGGTTGGAATTGGTATTATTACATTGTGTTGATGTTTCCCTGATTACTTTTCTTATGTAGAAATATATTTTTGATAAAGTTGATTTTTTTCAAATAAATTTGTGCCTTTCTGGTTGTTTATAAAAATTGTAGAAGCTTTTCGTCTTATTCCGGTTTTTATACGCCCGTCAAAGACGGGGCCTATTATGGGATCACCCTTGTCGGGCGGGCGGGGCGGATGGGCGGGCGGGCGTACTGGCGGCGGGTTTGTCCGGCCCATAACTCTGACATCTATGGCCAGAATGACTTGAAACTTGGTATGCTTACTTACCACGATGATGCGAAGTGCAGTGCTCAGGAACCGTAACTCTAGCTTCCTTAATTTTTGAGTTATTCCCCTGTGAATGCTGTTAGCATGTTTGTACGGATCATAACTTTGACATCTATGGTCAGAATGACTTGAAACTTGGTATGCTTACTTACCACGATGATGCCAAGTGCAGTGCACGGGAACCGTAACTCTAGCTTCCTTAATTTTTGAGTTATTCCCCTTTGTGTGCTGCCGGAGTACGCGGCGGGTTTGTCTGGCCCATAACTCTGACATCTATGGTCAGAATGACTTAAAACTTGGTATGCTTACTTACCACGATGATCCGAAGTGCAGTGCTTAGGAACCGTAACTTTAGCTTCCTTAATTTATTCTACCAGGGAGCAGATACACATAGAGTTGTAGGCTGAAGAACTTGCTGTCTTTGAAACAACCTAGTATACTAGAGATTACCTCAATTTTGTGATGAAGGTTACAAGAACATGATGGTAAAATTATATAAATGGTGTGGCTGGTGGTAAGTCTATTTTGTTACTGAAAATAATACCAAAATCTCAATAATTACTATTGTTTTTTATTGTACTTGTTGACTTGTGCACTGCATTTTGTATCATTGTGATGAATAATTGAATTTACTTATTGATTATGAACAGCTCATATGAACTGTATAAGTCCCTTTACAGTTCATAATAAACAAAATATCCACATAAATGACTTGCAGATTTGACGGGCGTATTATGCTCTGCCATGCGGAACTCTTGTTTTTTTTTTTTTTTTTGTTTTTTGTTTTTTGTTTGTTTTTTTTTTTTTTTTTTTTTTAGCCATTTAAGATTTTGCATAAATCTAGCAAGTTAATTTTTACTTACTTTATAAGATATGATACTGTTGTAAGCCTGGATGTATTCTAATGGTTGAAAAGGTTGATATACCATTTTTTTTAACTCTTGTATTGACAGCCACACTGAATAGTATTTTTTAAACATTTATATAGAACAAATCAACTTTCCGTGGCAATTTTCAAGTTGAGTAGCTATTAACATTTTAATTAATTGAGGTAAAAAAAGGATGGGTTGGAGGTTGTGTCTTAATTATTGAACTATAAATCACCTGTTTTTGTTAGATTAACATTTTAATTAATTGAGGTAAAAAAAAGGATGGGTTGGAGGTTGTGTCTTAATTATTGAACTATAAATCACCTGTTTTTGTTAGATTAACATTTTAATTAATTGAGGTAAAAAAGGATGGGTTGGGGGTTGTGTCTTATTATTGAACTATAAATCACCTGTTTTTGTTAGCACTATTTTTTTTTGGTTTAGTAAAAATAACAGTTTATGCTGTAATAGATTATATATAATAGTATGTAATGAAAACCGCGAAATCCACGCGTAGGGGTTCACATTCGCGAAGTAAAATGATTGACAGTATCGGTTTCTATTTTTTTTTTTTGAACCATTTTAAGTACACATGTAGTAGTCTATTTGTTGTACTACAACACTCCCCACTCCCCCCCCCCCCCAACAAAAAAAAAAAAAAAAAAAAAAAAAAAAAAAATCAGCCTATTTACCACAGATGTATTTACATTCCTTTTCTTATTTACTGAATATCAAATGTGTCTAATGTCGATTTTTGAATTTATCATTCAATACATTAAAAAAGTTATATGACAATAATATGACAAATGTAATCCATCCTTCTCATTTGAAATATAAAAATAAGTTAATAATTCTAGTAACCATTGCAATTATTATATCAGTCTTATTTTTTTCCAATTACTTTTCAAATTAAACGAATACTAAATGTATAACACTGTCCTCCTTTGAATTTGAAAAAAATCGGATATATACGCACTAGTAACCAACCGAAAAGGTATTACTCATTTATATTCTACATTTTTAAAATTTTCATCACTGAATTATTTTTATAATAAAGATTTGAATTTATAAATTGTAGCATACTTGAACGAGTTTTGATTTTAAAATTAATTCAAAGTTGAAATACTAGTTTACAGGTAACCTTATAGTAATTTTCATTTTTCGTATATTTCTATTTATTTAAGACATATTATAGAATTACCAAGGGCGAGATGGCCGAGTGTTTAGAAAAATTAGTCATAGATAATCAAGCCGTATCAGCCTCAATTGGCTCGAAGCCTTCAAAACAAAATATCATCGCCTATGTGGGTTCAACTCCGGTCAACCTTAAGAGAGGTAGCCGAGTGTTGGAAAAATTAGCTTTAAAAAAGCAAGCCGTGTCATCTCTGTGGGGCCGAAGATAGCCTTTAAAACAAAACCGTATTACGCTGTGGGTTCAATCCCGGTCATCCTCAAGAGAGAACGTTTTTTTTATATAGGTCTTTTGTTTTGCTTAGTACTTTGCAGTATAATAGAACGAGTGGTCTGTGGCGTTTTGTCAGATATCGCAGGCGAAGGGAACTAGTATCTTTAGTCCATTTTAAGTGCGCACGGGTATAAGCAAAAAAGAAAATTTACACAAACAAGAAATGACTCGACATAAAACCACATTTTACCGATTAATCAAGTGACGAAACTGAAAATATCAGAGTCTATTTTCAGTAAAAAATTAAAAGAAGAATTTTAAAAGGATACGGACTGCTAGATAGTTATTTATGATTGATCTGCCAACGTGCTTTTATACATATTTGAATAGCTACAAAAAACTTAACGTTGTTAATAATAATTTCAAAAAAGCCCAGTTTCCAACGTAATATGTGGTTTATATTTAAATATTTCATTTTTTCACAAGTAAATTTAAGATGGAAAATTAAGCATTAAGTAGTGTTTAAATATTCTAAAGATTGCCAGAATTGTTTGTCAAAAAAAAAAAAAAAAAAAAAATCAAATTTATATGGTCGTTAAACAGTATATTTTGAAGAGATGTATCAACATTCAATTTGTTTTGAGAGAGAGAGAGAGAGAGAGAGAGAGAGAGAGAGAGATTTTGTCGTTTCTTCGTTTAAGAGAGAGAGATTTTGTCGTTTCCTTATTTGAGAGAGAGAGAGAGAGAGAGAGAGAGAGAGAGAGAGAGAGATTTTGTCGTTTCTTTGTTTAAGAGAGAGAGAGAGAGAGAGAGAGAGAGAGAGAGAGAGAGAGAGAGAGAGAGATTTTGTCGTTTCTTTGTTTAAAAGAGAGAGAGAAATTTTGTCGTTTTTTTTGTTTGAGAGAGAGAGAGAGAGAGAGAGAGAGAGAGAGAGAGAGAGAGAGATTTTGTTGTTTCTTTGTTAAAGTAAAACAGCATTTTTATGCACTTTATTTTCTATGGGTTACATGCCACCGATGACAGTATTTAAGATTCAGCGTATTACGTTATGTTGCATGTAACATCAACTTATTTTTGTAAATAAACCTAATGCTTTATACAACTGTGTTTGTAGTTTTTTTTCTTCTCTCTCTCTCTCTCTCTCTCTCTCTCTCTCTCTCTCTCTCTGAGAACGTGAACTACCATTAACGAATTAACGATTTTGAGCTTTTTTTCTGTGAAATGCATAACCATGTGTTATGTAGTCTATTTGTTGAACACAACATCCCCCCCCCCCAATTAAAAAAAAATCAGCCTGTTTACCACAGATGTATTTTTTATTCTTTTCTTATTGACTGAATATCAAATGTGTGTAATGTCGATTCTTGAATTTATCATTCAATTCATCAAAAAAGTTATATGACAATAATATGACAAATGTAATCCATCCTTCTCATTTGAAATATAAAAATAAGTTATTAATTCTATTAACCATTGCAATAATTATATCAGTCTTACTTTTTTCCAATTACTTTTCAAATTAAACGAATATTAAATGTATAACACCGTCCTCTTTTTGAATTTGAAAAAATCGGAGATATACGCACAGTAACCAACCGAAAAGGTAATAGGGATTTGAATTTATAAATTGTAGCATACTTGAACGAGTTTTGATTTTAAAATTAATTCAAAGTTGAAATACTAGTTTACAGGTAACCTTATAGTAATTTTCATTTTTCGTATATTTCTATTTATTTAAGACATATAGAATTACCAAGGGCGAGATGGCCGAGTGTTTAGAAAAATTAGTCATAGAAAATCAAGCCGTATCACCTCAATTGGCTCGAAGCCTTCAAAACAAAATATCATTGCTATGTTGGTTCAACCCCGGTCAACCTTAAGAGAGGTAGCCGAGTGTTGGAAAAATTAGCTTTAAAAAAGGAAGCCGTGTCATCTCTGTGGGGCCGAAGATAGCCTTTAAAACAAAACCGTATTACGCTGTGGGTTCAATCCCGGTCATCCTCAAGAGAGAACGTTTTTTTTTATATAGGTCTTTTGTTTTGCTTAGTACTTTGCAGTATAATGGAATGAGTGGTCTGTGGTTTTCGTCAGATATCGCAGGCGAGGGAACTAGTATCTTTAGTCCATTTTAAGTGCGCACGGGTATAAAGCAAAAAAGAAAATTTACACAAACAAGAAATGACTCGACATAAAACCACATTTTACCGATTAATCAAGTGACGAAACTGAAAATATCAGAGTCTATTTTCAGTAAAAAATTAAAAGAAGAATTTTAAAAGGATACGGACTGCTAGATAGTTATTTATGATTGATCTGCCAACGTGCTTTTATACATATTTGAATAGCTACAAAAAAACTTAACGTTGATAATAATAATTTCAAAAAAGCCCAGTTTCCAACGTAATATGTGGTTTATATTTAAATATTTCATATTTTCACAAGTAAATTTAAGATGGAAAATTGAGCATTAAATAGTGTTTAAATATTCTAAAGATTGCCAGAATTGATTGTCAAAATAAAAAAAATAATCAAATTTATATGGTCGTAAAACAGTATATTTTGAAGAGATGTATCAGTGTTCATTTTTTTTTGAAGAGAGAGAGAGAGAGAGAGAGAGAGAGAGAGAGAGAAATTTTGTCATTTCCGTGTTTAATAGAGAGAGAGAGAGAGAGAGAGAGAGAGAGAGAGAGAGAGAGAGATTTGTCGTTTCTTTGAGAGAGAGAGAGAGAGAGAGAGAGAGAGAGAGAGAGAGCGAGAGAGAGAGATTTTGTTGTTGTTTGTTAAGTAAAACAACATTTTTATGCACTTTATTTTCTATGGGTTACATGCCACCGATGACAGTATTTAAGATTCAGCGTATTACGTTATGTTACATATTTACATCAACTTAGTTTTTGTAAATAAACTTTATGCTTTATACAACGGTGTTTGTAGTTTCTTTTCTCTCTCTCTCTCTCTCTCTCTCTCTCTCTCTCTCTCTCTGAGACAATAAACGAATTTGAGCTTTTTTCTGTGACATGCATAACCATGTGTCTCTAACGAAATTGATCACATTAAGTGATATCAACAATCTAGCGCGAATACATCTGAGTTTTGTTCTGTGAAATACATAACCGTATATCTCAAACGGTTTTGAGCTCATGAAATGAAATGCAAAATTTTATGTATCGAATGAGTTTGATCTAATCATGTGAAATGCATAACCTTCAGTATCGAATGAGTTAGAGCTCAACAAGTAAAATGCATAATCTTATATAACCTTATGTCTCGAATGAGTTTGAGCTCAACAAGTGAAATGAATAACCTTATGTATGGAATGAGTTTGAACTCATTCAAGTGAAATGCAAAATCTTATGTATCGAATGAGTTTGAGCTCATCAAGTGAAATGCATAACCTTACGTATCGAATGAGTTTGAGCTCATCGAGATGAAATGCATAACTTTATGTCTCGAATGAGTTTGAGCTCATCAAACGAAAATGCTTAAAATAGGTCTCGAATGAGTTTGAGCTTATTAATAAATGTATAGCCTAGCGCAAATGAAATCAAGCTTATTCACTCAAATATGCAACCTAGCCGAATGATTTTGAGTTCATTCAGTAAAATATGTAACTTAGTGCTGCAAAAGCGCTGTGACATTACCCTTTAATATAACTATTATATCAATAATCGATGAAAGCATTGGGTATTGTTACGCCCAAACAGTTGATTGAACCAGAAATGATTAACATCTACACCAAATGTGTTCATTTGTTGATAAAAAAACATCAGAAAGGTTAATAAACGAAAAAGAAACAACCACAGAATGACAATGTATTATCAATATTAACTGATATAGAAGAAAACAGCATGGTATTTCTTATTAACAGTTCATTTATATTTACAAAATCACATAATAAAAAATTACTACAAACTACAATTGCAGAGCTCAGTTAAATTCCACTTTATTTCCTATAAAACTAACGCTACTTTATATATTCTACTTTATTTTCTACAACTTGTAGCACTTTTTAAAAAAAAATATATTTTAATTCCTTAAAACTATCATTTGAATACTTTACAAATTCTATTTTTATTCATAAATCATTACAATTTAAAAAAGTCATTTTTTTTATTAACATAAACTTTCGATATTAAATAAAAAAATTATCTTAATTGAAGAAAATTGTATTGTAAAAAAAATTGCGTTTTCCTGACTAAAATCACCCCCCCCCCCAAAAAAAAAAAAAAAAAAAAAAAAAAAAAAAAAAGAAAAAAAAAAAAAGAAAAAAAAAATGTACGTTTTTTCTTTCCTTGTCCGTAAATGTTTATAATTAGTTTTCTTTTACTGGAATGAAAACGATAGTTTTATTTAGAAAAATAAACTAGAATTAAACATAGCAACTAACTTATTTAACATTTCATTCAACAATGACAAAAACTATTGCACACACGCCAATAATGCTGTTTCATACGATCTGTTCAATACACAATTATTATTCAGCTCGTTTTAGAACCGAGTCCACTGTTTCATTCAGGGAGTTTTTAATTAGGAAATCCCTCTAATGACGGAGCACCTTTCATAAAGAGGGCAACGTTGCATACTGTAGCATTTGGTTATCTAGTCCTTAAATTCACATCTATTTATGCGTTAATGGTGGAAATAAAATTCAAAACAAATAACTGAATATAATTTCTACACTTACATTAGTCGGTGGGTCAATACTTGTCTTTTTTTTTTAAATTTTTTAAATTTTTTTTAAGCGCTATTATCGAAACAAGTTTCCTACTCAGTATATGAAAAACTGGTTTTAAATTTAAGTTATTTGATAATTTTTAAATTTTAACAAAGGAAAACTAATTATCTGTATGACGAATTCTCGATCAATTTATATTTTCTAAAAAATACAATTTATTTTACAAAACATGTAAATTTAAGATGGTTAAATTATTGGATCCTAAACAAATTAATAGCTACAAATAAAAAAGGTGTAAAAGCTAAACAAATTACAGATAGCAAACTATGCTCTTTTTGTAAAATTTTAAAGAAGATTTTTGCCTTACTATTGTTAAATAGTCTGATCGTTTTGGGAAGAAATTGAAAACTGGTTTCTTGATTCTTTAGGAAATATATGTGTAAGTATTAAAAAAGATGTAATTTTGGAAATATTTATAAAAATATAAACTCCTTTTTATCATAGTCCAGTTGAGCTGTATATATACTAACAGAGAACCCAAAAAGCAAACAATTTTATGTAAAAAAAATAATAGAAAAGAAGTAATATATTAAAAAAATTATATGGACTGTATGTAAACAAAAATGGTCAAACCTAGCAGTTTTGTTAAGTCAAATGATTAAATTGATATTGGATACATATGCGATGTAAATAAAAATGTGTTTATGTGAATTATGTGAATTATGTGAATCATGATAAATTTCTTAAACAGGGACCAACATAGAATTATTTTTCTATTGTAAATAAGTTAAAAAAAACGTCCAAACTACCAAATGATATTTTCAATGAAGCACATGAATAGAATTTCTGGTACTCGGGCCATGTGCTACTTTTAGAAAACACAATTTTAACTGAATTGTCATTACAGTCCTACTTACAAGCATTTAAAAACTGCTCAATCTGAGCAAGGGTTTTATGTCATTACATTTACTTTTCACCTCCATCGAAACTGAAAAGATACAATGGTATTGGTCATTTGTAAATAGAAGGAAACCACAAATGTTTTAATCCAATTTCAAATCTCATTTACCTTGGATGACCATTCAACATCAATAGATGTCCCTGTCGATTCTTTACAGGATCGTTTTAAAAATTAATTCAAAATTTGAAATAAAAGTTACATTTCCTCAGGTAAAAATTCAGATAGTCAGTGATCATTTAATTGGAGGGCTGGACAACTCAATATTTATTTTTCTGATAATAACATAACATCAAGAAGGTGAGATTTCATGTGATTTAAGGCTTATCCGTAGGGAATGTTAAAGCAATATTTAGAGAAATCAAAACAACATGAAATATTTTACAAAAAACCATCATTATCAACTACAGATTAACAATATTACATTGACATTAAAGCTAAGAACATTATATAACTAGTAAAGTATTCCTGAGATATATTTCAATCATCACTTAAGCTTTATCACTTGTAGGCAATGCCTAAGACTTTCCTTGCTGCCTTTTTGTCAATGGATCTCTAACTGTCAAAAATATAGGATAAAACATATATTTCAAACATCAGTTAAAGCGTTAATAGTTGTAGGCAATCCTAAGACTTTCCTTTGCTGCCTTTTTGTCAATGGATCTCCAACTGTCAGGAATATCGGATAAACTAACACCAAACGTTTCTTGAAGCTCTTTCTGGTAAGTACACATAAACCATTTCCAATAATCCGATGACTCCATATTTGCACTTGGAGCTATATCCCACTCTGGCAAAAATGTTTTGTATTGTAAATACTTGTGGGGAATTTCCTCTTTCTTTGTAGTTTGACAGTTTCCAGAATCTCGACAACGATAACGACAAACACTGCATTTGAAAAAGGTGTCAGTTTGTACTTTGTAATTACATGACTCGACGATCAATGAATCTTTCGGTGGTTTGGCGTCTTTGTGCGTGCCTCTTATTCCCAAAGGTCTATGTTGTATACAAGTATGACATTCCCCGGAATGAATATGTCGTTTAGTCAGTTTTTTGACATGGCTCATGACAAAACGGACACATTGCATCACAACCCCATAGCCTGTCAATGACTTTCTTATATGGTGTCCTTCCAGTCCATGTGACGCTTGAAGCATGTTGCATTTCAAAATAGTCTGAGCTTTTATTTTCAATCTCATGCAGATGACTCAATAACAATCGTTGGAAGTGAGGAAAATCATGCACAGTTCTATCACTCACATGTTTAAAAGCACCGATGTGCAAAACTAATTCCTTTCGAACATGTTCCTCAAAGAGTCCTATCCATCTACCTATTTTAATACCACCGAGATCTTCCACACTTTGAGTGGCATTGACAATTCCCTTCCTAACACAGGTTATAATATTGTTGATATGTCCTTTTGCCAATTCTCCAAATCTTGTGCCTTTGTTTCCTCGTCTTGTAAACATTTTCTCATTAGTATAATCAGTGATCCACTTTTGTGCATATGTATAGGGATCATCCACATAACTCCTGTAGTTCTCAAAATTGCTCTTGTTCGCTAAATCATCTAAAATGTGAATCATCAGGTGAAATTTGGTATGAGAAAAATCGGACAGAATATCATTCTGTACTTTCACTGTTAAACCTGTCAATACAGTGGATATAACGAGAGCATACATGCGTTCGCTGAAGAATGTTGCTGCTATTACTTCTTCGGTCTTCTGTTCCACAATATTTTTAAAAAGTTTGTAAGCAGTATCTTTGTATTCCTCTAACTTGGCTTTTGTGCTGTGATTTTTTTCATATCTATCAGTTCATTAGCTTAAATTTTTGTATAGCGTATCTACAAACGTGTACTGCTAATTTGGCTTTGTATGGCGGCAGAAGAGCAAACTGGTGAACATCAGCATTTTCATTATGCTTCTCGATCCCTTGAACAAGTATGTTTAAAATTTTGCTTATATGTGCTTCTTTGAATTTGGTGTCTGTTTTCTCAAGGTCATTAATGACAACGTCAAGTTTTCTCATGATGACGTCAGTAAATTTTGCAGCATGTGTTTTGCAGTTGTCAATTGACCGATGCCGTTCTGTGTCATGGATACGAGCGTTTTAAACTAATGTATTCTGTATGGATATCTTCCTTCGTTATACTTCCTTCTAAGCAAATGATGTTTGGACCATTTTCCAGGGGAGTCCATAGCTAACTCTTCTGACAACGTATGGTTCTGGTCATGAAGTCTGTCAAAAACTTTCTTTTTAACAAGTTTTACTATACATTCATCCTTTACTGGGGCTCTAGGTATTAGCTGGTTAATCCATTGTACCCATACTTCATTGAATTTCGCAACAAGCTCCTGATCAGTAGGTTTCTCCCCTTTTAGATAATCTGCTAACTGAGATGCTATTTTATTTATTTCAGTTTCATGTTGAATTTGTTGTGTCCTTTTGAGAATATCTACTCGCTGATTTTCTTCCATTTCATCAATTTCCTGTCTTGCTTTACAAATCAGGTATTCCGATGTCTCTCTCAAAGATAAAAACTTTGTTTGTTTCCATTTAACTAAAATATGACGGAGGTTATCATTCCTGAAAAACAGTTTCTAATTCGTCTTTGATTTTGTCCGTTTCGTGAAGTATTTCTTCTGATAGCGTACTCTTTTGATTTTGATTTGTAGTCAAATAATTCTTCGGAAGATGTACAACTAAGTAAGGCATTTGCAGCTTTCTTCTGAACTCCTTCAAATACAACCTCTTCTAACTTCCAGAGTAGCTCTTGATAAACACTTTCCATTCTGTTATACGCTCGAACCTCAAGACTATTTCTAAAACTGAACACAAAATTATCTTTCAAAATTCCCCTCCACAAATCTTCTAGGTGTAAAAACGTATCTGAGACATCAAGGAAACAATTTCCTCTTGACGCCAATTTTTCTAAAATGCATTGTTTTACTTCTGCAACACGTTTGCTATATCCGGGGTTTGCTGGAGCCATAGGTGGATCACCGTGCCAGAGATCGGAGAAATACCAAACATGTTGACCATCATCAAATTCAATCACCTGATTGAATGCATGTATATCTCGTATATTCTCCTGTTGTGCAGCCTCTTCCGTTTTCACATCTAAATCGTCCAGAAATTTCTGCCTTCCACAAGTCATTTTGTCATTAGCATTTTGCGCTGGGACATTCTGATGAACAAACACACATGACTGACGTAACTGAAGATTTTGATAAACCATTTTAAGACGCAAGAAAGCGTGCACTGCTATTTGGAGTACATCCTCTACTTCTGCAGTTGTCTCGCCTTTAAGGTTGATTATCGTAATATCACCCATTCCAATTACTAATGTAGCAAGCTTGTTATCGTGGTCAAACTTTTGCTGAGCTAATTCCGGTGCTCTAAGACCCTCTGTATCAATAACTAACACATAGTCATAATTGAAACCAGTTTCAGATTTGTGAACAGGAACCAGCTGCATAAATATCCCTCTTGTACACCTACCAGCACTGACAGCAAACTGCAAACCAAACATTGTGTTCAAAAGTGTGGACTTTCCAGAACTCTGGATCCCTAACACAGACAAACAAAATAACTTTTTGTCTCCAATAATTTGTCTCAAATGTTTCATTACCGCATAAACCCAAGTAAGAGGAATATTTGCTGTATCACCGTCCATTAATTCAAATGAATGTCCGTACGTTAAAAGTTTTGCTACCGCCTTTGGTAATTGTTCGGCAAGTTGCTTTGTGTCTGGAGTAAGCTTTTGTACTCCTATCAACTAGAGCTTCATATATTTGTCCTACCTCTCTAAATAGATGTTCTAGTCCAAATGAAGCGTCAGATAAATCTCTTTCAGCTTGATCAACTTTGAGTCTTAAACCCGCCATAGCTGATTCGGACAAATTCTGACCCTTTGATGACTTGTAGTTGGCTCTGGCCATGTTGTAGCTCTTATAAAGACCAGGAATGACCGATCGAGATTTTTCATCAAGGTCTAACTTCAGCCACTGTAGGAAGTACAAAACAAGCTCTTTATTGTTGACTTTCTCAATTAATATGCTTATAAATAAACCCATTAGAGGGGAAAGCTTTTTGCAAATTTCAACCTGCTTCTTTCGAATGTCGCTCATTTGTCTTTGAAATTCGTCTTTTTCGTATATCGTCGAATTCTGGCCGATTTTCATTTGTTCTTTTAACAATTCAGTAAATTCGCCCCACAAATCACCTTGTAACGGTGTTAATTTCCTTTTTATCCCAATCTTGTTCTCTCTTTCTCCAGAAAGTGGCAACAACACGTTTTCAGCCAGTTCTTTTCCTGACAAGCAATTTTCGACAAATTCATCATTGAGTATTTCTGTGTCTTGAGTCAACAAACCCCAATTCTCTATTGAGTTGCCAGAACATCCCTCCAAAATTCCGATTAACGATTTCCGTAAATCGCGCTTAATATCTGCTGTGTTACGTGTACTTCCTAATCTTTCAGTACTAAGAAATCTTGTTCGCCTTTTTTCGTCTGGGTTAATATGGTTAAGAAATGATTCTAACATTTTCTTTACATTTTGTGCAGCCTTATTTGTTAATAAAAGAATAACAGATGAACCGTGTTCAGATGTCGAGTTTTTGTAAAGGCTGCTTATTGATTTGCAACAAGAATTGTCACTTAAACTTGAAATATCTACCAAAACAACAAAAACATCTGTCATTTTTCGAAGAAAATTCAACTGTTTTTTGTGATTTAAGGCATCGCCTCTCAGATTAATAAAAGTGATTAAGTCTTTAAAGCTACACATTTCATTTGACTTTTCTGAGGGTAAAAACCATGAAACTTCAGCTATACCACCACTAACTGTTCTGTCACACTTCTTGGGAAAATTGTCTACAGTAAAAAATGTGTCGTGTGAAGAATCGTTTATAACATCATTCATCAATTTTGATTTGGAACACGATGGATTTTTCAATCGTATAAATGTCACATGCTTACTTCTCTGTTTCGCAATTAGTGTTTCCGAACCGTTGGTTACAACTGTTATAGTTCTAAGCGGCCACAAGGATAAATACAGATGCTCGGAAGCTAGCAATGGGTATATAAATGGAACAGCTATTTTGCATATGAACATTTTGCTGACTAGTATTTGCTTAAGCATTGAATCACAGCAGTTAAAAGTCGCAAGAAAAACGTCATGTGGGTGTAAACACGGTTTATCATTCTCTTCTTTTCCAAGTTCAGCCATAATATCATCTATTGATACTTCGCTCCTACTTGACGATTCCTCTTTAGTACCTAGATCCGCTAGAACGCCGTCTCTCGCGCGATAATCAAGCATTATTATTCTTTTTAAAACAATCCAAGGAACACCACTAATGGTCACATTATCCGTATTTCTTTCTTGCCTAACTGCCATAACCTCTTGTAATGTGATTTTACCTGGAAAGTATTCATCTAGACCTAATGTTGATACAATGCCAAATCCTGATTCATATTCAATCTGCATATCATGCTCCCCTTCTGACAAAGTAGTGTAGTCAGTTTCAGGAGTTTCTGGCGCTATTATACTATCTGATGTGCGACATCTATTTTGGTCATCCTTTTCCATTAACTTTTCCATATCTGCTAATAAAGGAAGCACGTTAAATGGATTGTGGGTTGTATATTTGTTTATCGATTTCTTGATACATTTCGATAATTTCCTTTTGATTTTTGATAATAAATATTTGAAGTATTCCTCTTTCTTTTGGACATGGTCTGCCTTTTGGGTGTAGGAGGCTGCAAAATGCACCAAAAATGCCTGTAAACTTTCAGTACTTTTTCTTTCAAAGCGTTTATATACATCCAGTTGTTTCGCAGCTTCTTCCGTGAATTCCTCTGCCGCCGTAACTGTTAATAGTGTTTCAAATCCATGGATTGATGAATTGAACGATAATTTGGTCAGCAAAGTTTTAAACAAGACATATTGATAAGCGTGTGAAGAAGAATCTAATTTAATTAATAACTTATCCGAGGCTAATGCCATCTGCCCAGTGATAAATCGCTCTGTACGCTGAACAAAACGGCTAATTTGATTCAGATCACTGTAGCGTTTTACTTCTGGTAAAAATTCCTCTTTTAATGCAGTGACAAACTCACTCAGGGAATTGAAATCTTTAGACGTTAAAATATTTGGTAGTGTATCACCCTTTTTGTTAAAAGTCCAGCTAATGATTTTGGTCCTTTGAAAAAAGTCTTTTTGTCCAACTGGTTCAAGGAGCCAAGTAAAACATTTACGAATAAATGGAAAATCTGAAGCATCATTGTGTTTTGTTTTCAAATCTATAATTGCCACAATGAAATCAGATATAGTTTTGTTTTCTTGGATGGCAGTTGTCCAAAATTCAAAGTTTCCTGTTTCAAGAGATACCTGTTTAACTTCTTCAACTAAATTTTCAAGGTAACTTAAACAGGTATTTCTCAAATCTGGATCATCAATCCAATAATTTATTCGAAGGAAGATATTTTCTAGTCTCTCCCGTGTTTGTGGAATTGTTCCACTTTCGGTTTGTGTGGACGGAGATCTTAAATTGGTTTCTTGTCCCGATAATACTTTATCAGTAAATGAATGTTCCGGTGTTTCAGAACTACTTGATAGGAAATCAGAACGAAGAGTGTATTTCTGTTCATAAAACTGAAGCTGCTTTGAATGCTGACATGATTTTAATAGATCTTGAATGTCATTCAAATGTGTTGGAAATTCTGGCTCAGAATGGTTAAGACCACTGTGAATTCTATCAGAGGATATAAATTTCTCCCATGACTTTTTCAACAAGTCGGATAGGTTTTGAACATTTTTGAAATCTGAACAGTGATTTAAAACCACATCCCAAACTCCTTTGAAATTATTCCTCAAGATCGCCTCGATCAATAACTGCCCATGTGCTGTTGCGTTCTATGACACTGAATCGCCAAAGTGATAAAGTGTTAATATCAACAGCTCCACCGAATTTTAAAACGCGCAAATTCGTTTTTGATAATTCTGATGAATCATGAGACGCTGAAAATACAGCTTGGTTTTCTACTTGTTCTCCAGAAAGACCATTTCCAACATTAAAGGCAAAACTCGAACAGCTAAGGGAAGCAAAAGTATTTAAAGCGTCCTCCAACATAGGAACCACGGCCTCTTTAGTTTTACTGGTTGGATTATTATAAACGCTGATCCACTCATAAATCCCACCAAAATGAACCATTCCACAATTTACATGCGATCCATACGCCCGGAAGAACCGTTCACATTCATTTTGTACAGCATCCTTGTTTCTACAGCTTTGATGTAGCGATTCGATTTGCTGTAGATCGGAAAGTACGGTATCTGTCAATTGTAAACTCTTTAGTTTGATTTCGCATGCCGCCGTTGGTACAAGATCATACATAATTTTCGAACAGAAAGTATCTACATTTTCTTCAGTAATAGGAGGAACAGTTTCCGCAAATTTCTTAGCCGCGGTGTGTCCAACTGAACTTAGCAATCTCTGAAAAAGACCTGAGATGGATTCAGAAGGTAGTTCTACTTCTTCTTCAGATTCAGTCAGAACCGGTGGATAAAAAACAAGGTCTAATGGAACTTTGATCATGTGGTGTTTTATATCGGTGCTGTGCGTCAAATCTTTTGATACAAGAGTCCCTCGTAAAACTACACCACCCGATACAGTCTCTAAAAGCGACGGCTCTGGTAGATTTTTCTCCTTTTCCAGCATTAAGTCCAATTCTTTAAACTGGGATTGAAATCGTTCTACCATTGTGTCTAAAGTTTCCCCATCAGAACTCCTAAGCCATTTAGATTCAGGGACATTTAAAACACTGCGTAAGAGGTTCTCTTTACTTTCAACAATACTACTAGATCGATCATGTTCTAGATTTCGGAGATCCTCTAATTCGTTGAGAATTCTTTTTGCCTCATTCTGTTTTTCAATGACATTTGATAATTGTGCTTTTCTGAAATCTTCATATTTTTCAAAAACTTTATTCGACTCTAAACTAGAATCGGTAACAGACGTTTCCCATTTTTGCGACATCAGAACCGGAAGTGACGTCATCTTTACTTTTTGAGTTTATCTGTCGGTCTTTATTCATTCCACATTTTATAAGATTGTTATGTATTAAACTTTCATCAAACTGACGTCATCTTTACTTTTTGAGTTTATCTGTCGGTCTGTATTCATTCCACATTTTATAAAATTGTTATGTATTAAACTTTCATCAAACACCTCTGGATTTGGAGATGTTAGTGAACAACTTGTTTCCTCGGATGGGTTTAATTTGAACCTTTTTGGGGGACGAGGTTTAGCTTCGTCTTCTTTTATCTTTTTAGATTCAGTTCTTTTTCTCTGAAGAAAACAAAAGTAAGTCAAATAAGTCATGCAGTAAATAAGCAGGACTCAAAAACAAAAACAGAAATGTCTGTACACTAGAAGCTAAAAAATCATAAAGAAAAATCTATTTGTTAATGGCAATTCAATTTGTTATGCTAGTCAAAAAAAAAAAAAAAATAAATAAAAAAAAAAAAAAATAATAAAAAAAAAAAAAAATAAAAATAAATAAATAAAATTAATTGGACACAAATTATTCTCTCTCTAAATCGAAGCTATCCTTTAAATTAATTATTATGCATTTTTATTGAATTTTACAGAAGTATTTGACCTTTAAATACTTCTGCATCAATGAATAAAAGAATGAATGAATGAACTGATTGATTGAATGAATAAAATTAATGAATGAATGAATGGATGGATGAATGAATGAATGAATGAATGAATGAACATTTATATATAAACTAATAAATGAAAAATAATTTTAGAAATAAGTTAATTAATTCATTAGGTAGATAGATAGATAGATAGATAGATAGATAGATAGATAGATAGATAGATAGATAGATAAATAAATAAATACCGCGTTGTTCTTGCCATATCTTGTCCTTGGTCCTGGATTAGGTTCTATCCCCGCCATCAGTAATAATGTATCTATGAACGCCAGTGCGCCAACATTTTTACACGAGTTTGTTTGATTCAAAAACATTTCCACTGACTACATCATCAAAACATAAAGAGGCCAATCCGCTCATCTGTGATCTGTTGGTAGTAATGTCCACGCCCATTGTCATACCATCTCTACCTGTAAAGAGAAAAAAACTTAACATAATCATGAAATATGTTGCGGCAGTATATTTATAGGAACCTAATATAATACAAAAAATAAAATAAATAAATAAATAAATAAAAAATTTTAAAAAATGAATGAACCAATGAATGAATGAATAAAATAATGAATGAATGAATGAATGAATAAATAAATAAATAAATAAATAAATAAAACAAAACAAAATAAAATAAAAATAAAATACGAGAAAATGGCATTGGCATATACTGATACCACAGGCAATTATAACATCCCGACGCCGATTTTACCAATATGGTATCCAGTTCCGTTATTCATATACGTTTTCTTTTTTACTACTGTTGGAGTCACTGTGTATATAACTTTAATAGAAAGTCCAGTTTTTACCTTGAATTATCAGTTACTTGAGACTAGTCGCAACTGAAAATTGCCATATTTTAAAAAAAATTATTTATCTATTTATTCATTTTTTAATTTTTAATTTTGATTATTTTATTTTTTTTTTCTGTGGTGACACATTATACGCCGTATGCGCCAAAGGATCTACCATTTGCCTTTGGGTTTTAACAAATAAATTTTCCGAGAGCGGCGAGTTTTTACTTTATGAAGAAAGACACGTTCATAATCGAGGGTGCTCATATTTATTTTCCATAACGACTAGACTCAAGTAAGTGATAAATACCGGACGTTTAGAAATTTAATAATTTAAATAAATTTGAAAATTAAGCATAATTCTTCTTTAAAGAATCGACCGGGATACGAACCTGTGGTACGACGCAGACACTACATCACATTGCCACCGAGGCGGCTTTACCTAGGGAGAATTTCACATAACATAATCAAATATCAAACTTTGCAAGAGCCAGTGATCCCTCCCCCCCCTTTCACAGCCTAGGTTCAAGTTCAAGTTCTTTATTTCTCAAATTGTATATATACAACACAGAGAACATATGCAAACAATAAACATATTAATACATTAAACATGACATACGTGAGTTTACAATATACCTGTATTTACTCTAATCAGGAGGAGCCACTGCGGTAGCTCAGTTGCACTCGGCATTATGAAATGAAAGTCACGGTTCTTTCGGATGGGAACTTAAAATAAACGAGGTCCCGTGTCATGGCAGGCATGGCACGATAAAGAACCCTGCTGTATAATGCCATCAGCGCAACGCACAGACAAAATTTCTGCACTTTCGCCTATAGCTGGCGACGTCTCGATATAAGTGAAATATTCTTGACTGGGACGTTAAACACCATTACTCAACTCAACTCTAAACATGAGGAAAGACTATCTTATATATAGCAGAAATAAACTTACATATACTTAAATTTTTTAACAGAAAATAGATCATAAGGTTTTAAGGTGTTTGGATTTTGTTATGTAAAAGTTAGAATATAACTACGTCTTAAATCTTTCAAAACATCACATGACATTATGTAATGGTTAGCGTCTCCTATTTCATTTTACAGGAATTACAAATTCTATTTTCTTTTACAATATACTGCCAGCGGCGAGTCTCAATAGGTAACATATGATCGCTAGATCTAAATTTACCTAGTATGATTTTATTTTTAGATGAAACATTTGACTTAATGTAATAGTGTAGTTCAATAACACCTTGTACAAATAATCTATATGATATTATATATAATCCTTTTGATTGTTCGATTCCTATATATTCTTGCGAATCATTGTAAGACGGGTTGTCGGTTTGCTTGCCGAAGGATTTATACGGGTACTCCAGTTTTCTCTTATACCCCATTCCTGGTCTCGGGGGGGGGGGAGAGTAAAACAATCTTTACTAGTGTTTACCATTACTTAACTTCCCTACGTCATACGGGGGATCTCTACGGCCAAGTTGTATATACCGCACACTTACTGATCGGAGTACTGTCTTATTTCATTTCAGACTGAAATAGGTTCGAATCCCGCTGGGATAAATGCAAGTGTGAGAGAGTGCGCAGTTCGTTCCATGAAGGTCGGTGGTTTTCCGGGCACTCCGGTTTCCTTCACCATCCTAAAACTGACCACCTCGATGTAGGTGAAAGAATCGTGACTTTGAGCGTAAAACACCAATACTCAACTCCACTTCCTTGATGTGTTACGATTATAGTGATCTCTTCACATAAATAAATAATTATTTTACTATATATTTCTACCTGCAGTATGCTTTTCTGTTTTGATGTCGTATACTCATTAATATATATGTTGTAAATTTCTACCTGTAAAATTTTTTTTCCTTATTACCATGACATCGCAATACTCTTAAGTTAAGATGATTTACGTGTTAACTCCTACCTGTGTAAGCCACTGTGGTGGCTCAGATGGTAGAGTGCTCGCTGCGTAAGTGGAAGTCGTTGGTTCGAACCCTGGCCGGGTCTGACCCAAGACTTGAAAGTGGGTAGTGAATGTTCTTTCGCCAAGCACTCGGCATTACGAAATGAGAGTCACGGTTCTTTAGGATAGGAACTTAAAATAAACGAGGTCCGTGTAACGACAGGCGTGGCACGATAAAGAACCCTGCTGTATAATGCCATCAGCGCAACGCACGCGCAAAATTTCTGCACTTTCGCCTATAGCTGGCGTCGTCTCAATATAAGTGAAATATTCTTGACTGGGACGTTAAAGACCATTAGTCAACTGGAATCATCCCTGTGTTACTTTGAATGTTTACAGTTTGATCAACATATAGGTAACGTTGGGTAGATTCCTACCCGTTGATATTTTTTCTTACTTTAATTTGTCAACATAGTTTCAGTGTAGAAAATTGTTAGAGTATAAAGTTCTACCTGCGTTTTTGTAAATTGATAATAATTCATGTTTGCAGTTTTATCCTTTAGTATAATAGGATGTTTATGTAATTTTCGTCTAAATTCTTGTAACCGGAAATGATAGTGTTTCCCCCAATTTTTCGACAGAGAACAAACGATATTGACGGAATGCTTCGTGACATTTCTTTTGAAATTGCCATTGCACCAGAAAATCCAAATATCTTCTATTTTTGATGGGGGGGGGGTGTTGTTAGGTTTCCAATCTGGCAAGCCCGAATGCAAAACCGACAACCAAATACAACTAAAAATTAAGCTGAATAATAAGGACCGCCAATAAATCGAATAATAAATAAATAGATAAATAGATAAATAAATAAATAAATAAAATTTAACTTTAAAAATCTCTACAACAAAAATATTTTTAATATTGTACAGACCGCTCCGATGGCTCAGTGGGTTCGAACCCAGGCCTCCCTGGGACTACAAAATTTCATTCGCTTTCTTGCCTGATCAGCATCGACGGATTCACAAGGTGTCAGTATAATGGACAAGGAGAAAGGTGTGCTGTTCCGAGGCATACTGACTCCGTGAGCTAACGCCTTAACAAAAAGTCGCCCTTAATGCGCCCATAATACATACTTCCATATGAAAGACACACATACACGAACTTGTTATTCGATAAATCAGTAGAGATTTATAACTTATCTTGTCGTTAAGAGAGAGAAAAAATGCAGTGTGACTTTAAACAACATTACAACAATAATCACATCTTACATTACAACAATTTATATTTTTTTCTAGTCTAAGTTTTGACTATCATTATTTTCGATTATTCTAATTAATAATGCCTTACCTTTTTATGTGTACACATTTCCTTGATGGGTGTAAAGTTCGTAAGACTCAGGGCAGTCGGGTAATTTTACGTGCTCAATCATACCATGTTGACAACTTCATTAAGAATTCCATAGCCCCCAGAAATCTAGGATCCAACTGAAATTACATCTGAAATAAACAAATTACAAATTACGTGGGGTAAAATACCAATAATTGGTGATAAATAGATAAAATAAATAAATAGTACATTAGTGATGTACGATTATAATAAAATAAATAAATAAATATCCAAGCTCGCTAAAGAAATCAGTGAGGTATTAAATATTAAATGAAATAATAAATAAATAAAAATAAATTTTTAAAAATTCATAAATAAATAAATAAATAAATAATAAATAATTGGGGAAAAAATCCAAGTTTGCTAAAGAAATCAGTGAAGTCGCATGGAAAGATAGAACTATTTTCAGATGTGGAGATAGAACCCACGACTGAATAAGCTTGATTTAAAATAATTTTTTTTGCTTCAAGTAACCGAAAGTTGAGTGCAATAATAGTGTGTGTGTGTGTGTGTGCGTGTGTGTGTGTGTGTGTGTGTGTGTGTAATGTCTCTATAATTTTATGTAAACGGGGAAAAAACTCTGTTGCTCAACTGCTTCACATAGTGATTAAAATAAGTGGGATATCAATAACAATGAAAACGAATATAAAAAAATATAATGTTATTTAAAAATAAATAATGTTTATTGGATCGAACCATAAGGCAAATTAGACCTATCATAAATCACACTAAAATGTATATGGTAGATAAATAGATTTCTCTCTCTCTCTCTCTCTCTCTCTCCTCTCTCTCTCTCTCTCTCTCTCTCTCTCTCTCTCTGTCTGTATGATAAACGTCGTTCTTCACATCAATAAATTATTTATAACCATTTTAAATGAAATGCAATTAAACAAGGGCGAGGACATCAACCCCGATATGAACTCTATTTGATTCCTTTTTAGTCGGTGAACTCGCTTGAGTGGCTAAATAGCTCAAATAATAAAGGCTTTAGAAGTTTTATTAATATTTAATTTTTATTTTTTTACGCATCGATAACTAAATTAAAACACGTTTTTAAAGGTTCTAGCACAGCTTTAACTCTCCTCAAATTAATAATTATCAAATTGTACATGATTTTGCATAATTGGGGAACTACAAATTGTTTTTCGTTTGTTTGTGAAAACTGACAAAACTTATCTGAACCGTTCTAAAAAATCAACGTGCGATTATTAGTTATTTATTCATTTATTTATTTATTTATTTATTACACATGTGTTTATTTTTATAATACGGCTTTTATAGAATATTTAGAAAATAAATAAATAAATAAATAAATAAATAAATAAATAAATAAATAAATAAATAAATAAAAACGTTTCTATCCAAAAAACGTTTCTCGGTAACAGAAAAACATACTCACTCGCCGTTATATCTAAATAAACCAAAGTGGGTGTCTTTACACACACACACACACACACACACACACACACACACACACACACACCACACACACACACACACACAAGAAAGCCCTAACCACTGTTAGGCTATAATCAAATTTAAACGATGAATTTTTAAGGCTGTTTAGTCAGAAGGGTAAAATTTTCTTTGCGGGTCGCTGAGTTTTTATACCATTGTAAACAGCACTTGATTTATGGTACAAATAAAAAGTATCTTCAATCGTTTATTGAAGAAAATAGATTTCCATCCACCCAATTTGAGAGCTTTGTCATTGTCGCATACATAACCAGGTTACTTGGTGACACTTTTACAATTTTAATAAAAAGAAAATATATATAATATATCAACATTCACGTTTTAATGCCAACTACACTACATTTTCAACTTGACGATATTCCTAGCCAATCACAGGCCCTGAATTGTGTTGTCTTTTTCCTTAGGAACAATGATCCGCCCATTTCTTCATATGAAGCTATGAAGAAAATTTCAAATGCATATGAGGAACATCACAATAGAACACCTGTGAAGACAATTGTTCTGCTTAAGAGAACATGAACTTATTTGTTTAGAGTGGACTTTTCAAGTTTAATTTGTAAAGCCTCCAGGTTCACCAAATCAAAGTCTGTCTTACCTTTATTAAAGGTTTTGAATGCATTGGTAATACTGGGTTCTTTACATGTCTTACAAGTTTCAGTGTGATTAAATATGGCACTTACTGTTTTAAAATGTTCAATAATTCGTCTCTGAAGGTAACTTTTGTCTTACCTACATGAACTTAACTTACAGAAAGCAAGATACGATTCAATGGAATTCAAAGTTGTTTAAATAAAATCCACTTTTGTATAAACAGTTAAATTAATCAATTTCATATTCACAAGTATCCACCAAAATAATCTTATATATCCACACTTTTTTAAAATAAGTTTTTGATCAATATATGTTATAACAACTATTTTTACACAATTTTGTATATTATTTCCTTTTCATCGTCTTTAACTTAATTTTCATTTTTCTGATTTCGCAGTCGCTGGCAAGTCAACCTTATTTTCTTCATTTCCTAGTTTTGATGGTTTGTTAATCACATTTTGTAACATTTCTATTGGTTCTTTTGTACACATTTACAGCATTTCTCTATACCAAAAACTTTATCATCAAATCCACTGTTATGTGTCGATTTTGAAGTCTTTTTTAATTACGATTTAAAATATTTCTGTCACTAATCACGAATCACATGGGATTTCTGATTAGATTTACCCTCAAGATAAAGAAACATTGCCTGGCAGTGGCGTAAAACAACATTCAACAAATCAAACTTCCAACCTCTCAGAGAGAGAGAGAGAGAGAGAGAGAGAGAGAGAGAGAGAGAGAGAGAGAGAGAGAGAGAGAGAGAGAGAGGAGCCAGCGAGAGAGAGAAAGAGAGAGAGGGGGAGAGAGAGAGAGAGAGAGAGAGAGAGAGAGAGAGAGAGAGAGAGAGAGAGAGAGAGAGAGAGAGAGAGGGGGGAGCCAGCGAGAGAGAGAAAGAGAGAGAGAGGGGAGCCAGAGAGAGAGAGGGGAGCCAGAGAGAGAGAGAGAGAGAGAGAGAGAGAGAGAGAGAGAGAGAGAGAGAGAGAGAGAGGGGGGGTTGATAGAATTTTTAAACCTTTTTTAAATTATTATTGTTATTAATCATCTATACTACTTACTCAAAATGTTTATATTTCAACTATAAACAAGAAGATAAAAATGTAATAATCATCATTAATTACATGGAAATATTTGACAAGAAAATTATTCCTTTTTGTTGTATTTCTGATGAGCGATATACTAGTAGCTGACCTTAATATTTCAAACTTCATTTTAAAAGTCCACTTTTAAACTTCATTCGGCAGATCAGGTTTTGCATTTCAATTAGATTGTTTAAAATCGGTGGTAAAGTGTTTTTTCTTATTTTTTTTTCATGTCCACAGTTAACGATGGTTTTAAATGAAGATTCCAGGTATTTATTATTTTCTGACAATACCACTCAATTTGTAGTGTAGGCGCTTGCTGTGGTTTGAACTCAACCACTTATTAAACAGTTCGTGGGCGTGACAAACAGACGAACATGTGAATGGAGGAAAAAATAACTTTATACTTCAAAGGCTTAAACGCATGTTTGAAATTTTAGAACTTAAATTATGTAATTAGAAGAAAATTAGGAGACCTAAAATTAGACCTATAAAAGTGTCTTAATGCCCTCTGCCAAAGGCTACTTATTTATTTCACATGAGTATGGCAATATTGTAAAACAATCTAAAGGTGATATTTAATTCAAGCATCCAGATGATACCTTCGACACTGTTTCTATTGAAGTCATGAAAACGCTTTGCTTTGAACTTCATAGCTACTTTTACTGATACTTATGTCATGTGCAAAATTTAGAATTTTTACAAAAATATTCAAAATTTTATCATGTGCAAAATTTTGAATATATCTTTTTGTAAAAAATCAAAATTTTGCATATGACACTTAATTAAAAAAAAATCAGTTTTATTTTATCATATTTTTTAGGAAAAGAATAAAATCTTTTCTTTAAATATTGCATGATAAAAATGGAAAAAGATAAATATCATCTTCAGTGATCTGATCAAGGAAACCTGTTTAATGAATCTGAAACACCAAGGAAAACAAACATAAAAAACCCACGGGAACTTTTTTTGAATCTTATGCAGCAAGAAAAAACAACATTTAACAATACGGAAATCTTTTTATAGAAACTGAAATAGCAAGGGAAAAAAACATTATGACCCAGTAAACGACCAATTAACCAAAAAGTCGCCCCGAGAGCGTGCTAGTACTAAGGTTACAAAAAAAAAAAAAAAAAAAAAAAAAAAAAAAAAATATATAAAAAGCTTAAATGCGACATTAACAACAACAACAACAACCTCAATTAGAAATTTTACTGTGGAGTTGGATACTACATGCCTGAACAAAATCTTGAACGAGTAAGTAAACTGACTCGTTCGCCTCTGCACAAGTTTGACCCAGTTGTTTAAACAAGAAACTAGGTTACAAGATTTTATCGGTTTAAACATGATATTTAACCATTGCTGCCTCTATTCAAAGCTAGAAATTCGATATCTTTTACAGAACTGACCCCTTGTTTAAAAAAATAAATTAACCTTGTCCTCTTTTCGCTTTGTTTTCATATTCAATAGTCAGATGATAGATATTTAAAAAGCGCGCGAAAGAGAGTTATATGATTTTCAATGTTAAAGTGCACGCACATGACGGCTTACTGTGACATACATGAATTAGAATTCAGCATGCAGCTGACAAGCACACCGATATTAAAACAAATATATTCAATACTTACTTTCATTTTACTCCTAATTTCAACAACATGAATTCCTATACACTTACTATTAAAATGTAACTCTCCCCGTAAAAGTGCCCCAAAATTTCGTTCATAATAGTAACAACAGTACCTTTTATGTCTTTGTACCTTCAGATATTAATCAAGGACAGCTAAAATGGACGTGTTTTATTATCTTTATATTTCAAGTGTATTCAGAAAACTCAAATCACGCATGTAATTATAAAGAGGGAGGAGTCTTCCCTTTTAAACGATAAGTTCATGACATTCAGTTCAACTTGTTTTCATGCTTCATCTTTTGTGTGTGTGTGTGTGTGTGTGTGTGTGGGGGGGGGGGGGTTGGAAACACTTTCCATTCCGTGTCACGGAAATCATAACGCTAAAAAAAATAAAATTTTGAAATATCCAAGACTTCAATAAAATAAAATCATAATTATTCAAAGTATATATACTCTTCTATCTTCAAAACTAGTCCTGAAAACCATGACTCTTAACGGCTTTGCTATTATGGATATGTGCGGTTACTGTAACGACACATATCCATATAGCAAAGCCGTTAAGAGTCATGATTTTCAGGACTACCTTCAAAACGTACATGTACATTGTTAAAGTTTTCAATGATCTTTGGTTCGATTCCTAGTATCATGTCTTTGAGCATAAAGATTTCTTTTCACATAGCATCAGTCAACCAATTTGCAAAAATGAATGGGTAACGGAAAATCTGCAAGTTGGAAGGGATTTGAGTAATGGTGTTTAACGTCCCAGAATAGTTTACTTATATCGACGCGTCACCAGCTATAGGCGAAAGTGAAGAAATTTTGCCTGTGCGTTGCGCTGATAGAATAATACAGTAGGATTCTTTATCTGCCAATCCTACCGTGGACACGGGACCTGGTTTATTTTAAGTTTCCATCCAAAAGAACCGTGACTTTCATTTCGTAATGCCAAGTGCTTGGCGAAAGAACAGTCACTACCCACTTTTAAGTCTTGGGTCGGACCCGGTCGGGGTTCGAACCCATGACCTTCCACTTACGGAGCAAGCACTCTACCAACTTCCGCAGTGATACGCAAGAGGGAAAGGTATCAATGATTTATTAAAATGTTTTAATTATTATGGGTACTGATCAATCCAAATACTTTTTGCCAAAAACCACGGTTTTGAGTCTGCAAGCTCCCATGATGAGAGATTCTATGTGAACCACCCGATGGTCACCGACGATAGTGTTTTCTAGCACGTGACACGCTGATTAAGTAATTAACTAATTAACTTTATTTTTTTAAAATATAAAAGTTTAAAGCCCTCTTGATATAAAGTTTCAAATGTTTCAATGTTTATAATATTTTATAATGTTTCAAAGTATATTACTTAACTACTTTTAGTAAACAATAATGTTTAAAGTGTCCCATAAGACAAAAGTAACTGATAGTTGAGTTGAGTTGAGTAATAGTGTCAAACGTCCAAGTCAAGAATATTTCACTTATATCGAGATGTCGCCAGCTATAGGCGAAAGTGTTGAAATTTTGCCTGTGCGTTGCGCTGATGGCATTATACAGCAGGGTTGTTTATCGTGCCATGCCTTGACACGGGACTTCGTTTATTTTAAGTTTCCATCCGAAAGAACCGTGACTTTCATTTCGTAATGCCGAGTGCTTGGCGAAAGAACAGTCACTACCCACTTTCAAATCTTGGGTCAGACCCGGATCGAACCCACGACCTCAAACTTACGAAGCGAGCACTCTACCAACTGACCTACCGCAGTGGTATAACTGATAGTGATTATGTTTTGATTTAATGCAAATAAATTTTAATTGTCATGTGCTGATTTTGAATTTCTATTAAAATAATGCATCCAACTTCATCACGTAACAATGTATTAATTGCTTGTGACATTATAAAAAATATAAAGTCGTCATTATCATCATTATCGGCCGTGTCATTATCTCTTCCGTACCCTTTTGTTCGCAGGTAAAAAAACCCACTTTCTGTAGGTTATGGATGTTATACATGTAAATGGAGATATTATGTGTTTTTATTCTATTCGTCTAGATAAATCATAGTTTTTATTTATTTATTTATTTATTTATTATTTATTTATTTATTTATATTTGTTTATTTATTTATTTTTATTTTATTTATTTAATACAAAAATAAAGAAATAAATAAAATCATTATGTTTATTTATTTATATTTGTTTATTTATTTTTATTTATTTATTTTTATTTATTTTATTTATTTATTTATTTAATACAAAATTAAATAAAAGAAAGAAATTAAAAAAAAAAAAAAGAAAAAAAAATTAATCAATTAATAAAAAAATTATATTTATTTATTTATTTTTGTAGATTAATCATTCAAACATTTGTATACTAATTTTGGTGTCAATATTTTGTCTTTAAGGAATAGTCACGGGACTATAAAAAGCAAATACAGCCACTAAAACAAGATCTATAATGAATATAACTTTGTTAAATGGTTAATTTGCAAGTTGCAAATTAAAACAAAATATTTAAAATTTTGATGGGCTTTTGTTTAATTCTAAATCAAGATGATCATATCTCTTCAACAAGGCAGCAGTGGTTTAAGTCAAATCACGTGACCAGCGTACATGAACTTTTTCGTATCTTTGGTTTAGGTCACATCACGTGACCAGCGTACATGAACTGTTTTCGTATCCTTGGCTTAAGTTAAATCACGTGACCAGCGTACATGAACTTTTTCGTATCTTTGGTTTAGGTCACATCACGTGACCAGCGTACATGAACTGTTTTCGTATCCTTGGCTTAAGTCAAATCACGTGACCAGCGTACATGAACTGTTTTCGTATTCTGGTACAGAATAAAGTTTTTATACAGTACATACAGGTCACATTTTAATGTCAAACAAACTTTTTTGGCAATACCAATCTCTCAGTTTGTTTAAGTCATTGCATTGCAAATGCACTGTAGGAGACGTTCTTATTATGTAAAGAAAAAAATTGAGTAAATCTATAAGATCTATCAACCCTTCAATAAAAAAAAAAATACAAACGTGCATTGTTTACTGCGCATGCTTAATAATATTCTAAATGAAATGGAGCAGGAGGTTATATCTCTTACGTACAGTGTCCTTCGGAGATGATTTGTTTTAGAAAGGGTTTAAATATATCACACACACACGTATTTCTACCCGTCTGGTAAAATGTCTCGAAATACAGGCAACATTATTTTAAACAAAAGTTGAATGATTATAAAACGTTGTTAATAAAATCTCGAAGAAAGTATTTTGCAAATAGCCATATTGTTGACCGGTTTGTTACACCCAAGAAAAGATTACTTCAACAACATTTATAAAGATAAGACAATTTTAATGCAACTTTGAACAAATTCTAATTAATTAGATTTTGTTTAATTCATAATCCGAGAGTTCCCTCACGGTAATGTGATTGGCTGAAAAATCTCTTAAACAGATGACGGAAAAGTAAAAGGTAGAATACTTTAGGCTCTACTCAAAAAGCGGGCACCTTAGTATCAAATATATTTTTTTCAGAGTTTGATGAATAAAGCACGTGCACACTGAATAAAAGGAAAGACAAGAAAAGAGTAATGGTGTTCTACGCCATAGACTAAATTCTTTTGTTGATATCGAACCATTTATTTCTAGAAATGTGAAAGAAACTAGAGTGCAAGATAAAACAAAGTACTGATAGTACTGAACGATAGGGACATTAAATGTATGTAGGTTTAGTATCTGGAGTAACTACATACAAAGGATTTTTTTGTTGGTCAAAATTACAGGGACATTTAAACACATCATAAATAAAAATTTTATGAGAAAAGACTATCTATGGATGCCAGAGTGCCCAAATAGTTTACGGTGTCCTTCTCCATCTTAAAACTGATTTATTTGTCCATAAGCTAAATAAAAGACTCATGAATCGGGCATAAAACACCATTAGTACTCTTCACCATCTCAAAACTTCCTATGTTTTAAAATCACTAGCTAATACTTAACTTGTCATTCAAGAATCGTCTTGATACAAGTAAAATAATCTTCGCTGGGGGTGTAAAACACCTTTACTTCACTCTACTCTCTCTGAACTGAAAGTCGTGGAAGAATCTTGCCTAAGCATGAAACATCATTATTTTACTCCTCATTCTAAAACATACCATTTAGAGTTAAATGAAAGAATCTTGAATTGGACATAAATATTAAAACTTTACTCTACCATTTTAAATCTGACAGTCTCAATATACTAGTAAATAAAAAAATGTTGACCGGAGACACTGGATTTTAAAACACCATTACTTCGCTGAAGCTTCAGAGAACTTGCAGTCAAAATAAAATTAATGTTATTTTTATATTGTTTTTTAAAATCATTGTGAGTAAAACACAAAATCACTTTATTTCACTGTCTAAGAAATGAACATCTCAATCCAAGTACCAGTCTTGCTTTTCTGTTGAGTATAACAATATTACTTGATTCAACCATTTGGGAATTGACTGTCTTTTTACAATGGGAAAATCTTGAGTGTGATGTAAAACACCATTATTCCATTTGACAATCCCATAATTGACAATCTTGGTATAAGTCAATGAATTTTGACTATGGGATAAAACACTATTTTTTTCACTCCAACATTCAAGAACTGGCTGTCTTGATATAAATAAAAATGATGTTAGTTTTTCAAATAACTTCTATTTCAATTATTATCGAAATTCATTAAAAGATTACATTTTATGAATATTTCAAAAAGTTTGGATGAAAATCAAACAACAACATCCTGCATTATAATCTAAACAAATTTTAGTCAAAGATACTCCAAACCTTTTGGAAGTTTTAAACACTTGTTGTAATATTCCACTTACAACTGGTATTAAAAATATTTCATATTAAATAAATCACTGAAATAAAATTTAATTTCCACCAAAAAAAGCTTAAGAAAGCATTTAGTACTAATGGGTGACATATTAAGTACAACTAGTTTACAGTTCTGTCATACTGAAAAAAGATTTACCAAAACAATTATAAAAAATTGTACGAATGGCTAATACTTATCTGAAATTAAATAATTTTTAAGTTGTCTTTTAATCTGTTGAGTTACAATAAAGTGTATGAAAAAAACTTTAGTTAAAAACTAATGATTTGCTATCCATACACATGTAGTTTATGTTATAAGTAAATAAAAAAAAATGATCTATCAGTCATCATTATTTTATTAATATCTATGGTGATTGAGGCAGATTTTTTCCAAATCAACAATTTTAAAATCCAGAATCTTAAAATCAGTTTAAGACAGTTATTTTCAAAAAAAATGTATTTTTGGGTTAAGTTATTGATAAAAAGTTCGAATAAATCATCATCATCATCATCATCATCATCATCAACATCCTCACCATCATCATTATCATCATCATCATCATCATCATCAACATCATCATTATCATCATCAACATCATCATCATCAACATCATCATTATCATCATCAACATCATCATTATCATCATCATTATCATCATCAACATCATCATCATCATCATTATCATCATCATCATCACCATCAACAACATCATCTTCATCATCACCATCATCAACATCAACATCAACATCATCTTCATCATCATCATTATTATTGAGTAGTGTTATTAACATTTCAATACTGGGAAACATACATGAATTAATTGCCAATGTTGACTTAAAGTTGATTGTTGTATCGATGTTCATATTCATATAATGTTGTAACAGAAAGAATCTGTAGGCCTCTTCTAAAAACTTCATGTGGATTTTATTTCTATAAGCATAACAACTGCCAGCATTACCTGAATAGAGTAATAGTGTTTTACATCTGAATCAAAATTCTTTTACTTATTTGGAGATAGTCAGTTCTGAGATGATAAGAGTTCCCTGAGAAAACTTCTGACCTTTAGCAAGCGCAAGCTGACAAACAACTATCTGTTCCCAGTGAGATTGAAACCTAGATGGCGAGAGGTGCTTAAGATAATTTTTCCAGTAAAGGCCTTTAAATCGGGCCATTGCTAGATCCTTATATTTTTATTTTGGACTAAAAACAAACCAAATGTATTACGAATAAAAGTGAGTTAATTATAATAAGTTGTTAATTTATTTGGTCAACAAACTGTTTTTCATGTCGATAAATTAATAAGTTTATATTGATCTTAAACACCCAATGCAAGTACAGGTATAGCTTTTGGCAACCTGTTATTAGTCAAGGTAATATGTCAGGACGATAAATATTACTACGTTTGATACCAGTTACTGCTTGGGATTATGTAAACAATCTGTTATCCCCAATTTAAAATGAAGGGCAGGTGAAATAAAGATGGAACAACAATTAACTGAGAATATTTTAATACTTTACAATACAAGAGAGATGCTCTTGTAGTCTATTGATGACCCAGTCCGTTATCTTGCTATTGATGATATCATGCTAAATGCTGACATACTGGGTCCTCAAACGCAAGAATCTCAGATTTGGAAATGCAAGCCCTACTGACTGAACAATGAATAATGTAATTTCTGTTTATCACAAGATTAACCTAGAACTAATACCAGAAGTGTGGAATAGAGCAAGCATTAAAGCCTATAAAGTTTTCCTTACCTTATCAAGGCTGTCAGTTTGGGGATATTGGAGGAATCAGAGTACCGGTACCTAAAGGAAACCACTGACCGTAGTCAAGCAAACTGAGGATTACACCCTTGCCCTTAGAGGGCCAAGTGGAAGAAGAGGAATCAAGTTACAAAAGGGACGATAACATTTTAACCTTTTATGACTATCTGGAGGTTGGAATGTGCATTTCTTGAGAGTTGAAGAGAACAGTAAATTCAGTAGTAGGAAGAATACTGGATGGGTCTGGTGATGTAGAAATATAGAAGTCAACCTTTAGCTCATCCTGTACAAAGGTCAACTTTCAGTAAACGCTGGAGAAAACAAAGTAAGTCAACACCTGACAAGGTAAAAACTTTGATGTGTGACAACGATTCTTTACAGTACCATGCGATTCCAAAAACGTTAATGAATCATACGTGTCCAGTCCCGTTTGTAGCCTGTTACACACGTTGCAGACTGGTCTTTAAAGGTGGCTGGGATGCTCATGTGGTAGGGAATCTCGTTAGTGTCAAGTCCAGGGTTTTCCTTTTCCTGTTTCACAAAAAGGGTATTAATTATCAAGTGGATGACACTTCAAGCACACAAACTTTTGCATGAATATCTATTTAAATCAGAATTATTACCCCAGGATATTAGGTTGCTCGTTCTTTGGTCAAGACAAGTCCATATCCTATTGTTTTTATTTCTTTTGTCCAACACCATAAAATGAAGGATGGTATTCGGTATTCTAAAATCTAAACCATACCGAGTTATTTTAAAATTAATTATGATATTCTATAAAACTTTTTTCATAATTTCAGCAGCATATTGTTTATTCAAAATACATGTGTAGTAATGAAAATGATATTTATAAAATAATATATTTATTATATTGTTTTTTTCCATTTTATTGGTTAACCAAGCGGCATTAATTCATCTGATTCATTTGCCATATGGTTTTTGACTCGGCGCTTTGCTACTAGCTAACAAGGAATCAACTTCTCGAACACTAGTTAACGAGTGATCAACTGCTTGACCACTTGTCGCTCGACATCCGCCAAAATTTCCCGCTCATTAAAACAATTTTCTACTATCTGCATTAAGATAAATGCGCACAAATATTCTAAAACGAAAGTATTATCACATTATGCGTTTAAATTAAACATGCAAGTTTAAAGTATTTTCTGACAGAAAACGTTTCAAAGCATTATTTAAATGTAAAATATCACAATAGAGCTATATACCGAAAGTATCGAAAATTTAATTGAACTTTGGATTGGATTAATATCGGAAGTCTAGGGCTTTTCAAAAATTCATTCATAAATTCACCCTTTACCACTCATGAAAATAGTTCTCTACTATCAGCATTAAAATAAATGCACACAAATATTCCAAAACAAATGTTTTATCACATTATGCGTATAAATTAAACTTGCAATTATAAAATATTTTTGACAAAAAAGGTTTTAAACAATTAATCAAATGAAAAATAATGCATAGAGTTATGTACGCAAAAGGCGCCAAAAATTTTATTGTACTTGCAGATTGATATCTGAATCTAGGGCTTTATAAAAATTAATTTATAAATTCACCCGTGTAACTGCCAAGGTTAAGGTCCCTGACCTAAAACTGACCATTGGCAAGCACACCGAGAAGCTTTTATATGTATGGATCTGTTCGAGTGGAATTAAATTCGATTTAGGCGGTGAGAGACATTGCGCTTCGTAAGCGCAAAATTTCAACGGCTATTACGAAAAGATGTTTTATATATGAATGAATGAACATTTGTTTATAAATTTTGTTTGGTTTAGCAAAATTTAGTCATTTCGTGTCTTATAAACCTTTTAAAATAATGTGTTTTAGTATGTTATTTAAATGTTGTAATAGTTGGTTCGTAAGTATAATAAAGAACTGAATTTTTTGTTGAATGGTTATTATCCCTGAGCGGGTACCGCTACTGGTAGAGTAAAACTCCCCGGGGGTATTTTAACTCAATAGGCAGTACTTTGTGCCGTCAGAAAATTTACAACATAGCAAAACTTATTTTAAACTTCTTCACCCATGCAAAGCATTCCTTAGCTGGATTTGGATTAATATAATTTTAGAGTTTGGATAAATTTCAAATGTTTGGCTTATATTTTTATGTATCAACTTTTTCGGTCCTAGTATCAATGATGAGGAATGAAATTCCAAAATGTGAACATATGGCAAATCAAAATAAACAGGTATTTTAAATATTATATGCCTTAAAAATTATGTGTGTTTAGTATGTGTTAAAGTGGGACGCCATTATGCCATTATAATAAAGAACCAAAAGGATAATAAAGCCGAACTGATTCCTTTGTTACACTATAAAAAAAACCCCCTTATTATCAACTTCTCATACAGATGTCAAAGGTATAAATGTATACACAAAGGAAGAGTCGATATTACCTTACCTTTTGACACATAAAGTATTCTATCAAGCGTTTATTCATTGCCTCTTATTCATTTCTTTCTCTGTTGTATGTGATATTAAATACAAAAAAGTTTAAGGATTTTAGAATTGTTAACCAGATTTTAAGCAAGAAGAAGAAAAATATCTAATGTTTAAAACCAAACCAAAGTTGGGACTTGGGGACCGAGTAATCTAAAGCACATTTAAGCCATGATTGTATTTCCCGATGTTATTATATTTAACAATTTTTTTTGTTACACGTTTGGCGACACTTGGGATATCAAATGCAACTATTTTATAGTTATACTGTTTTAGTTTCTTATTACACGTCTGCAGGCACTAAAATATAACTCTGCTTCAGTTACACGTTTTAACGTTTTTTGTAACATATTTGGGAACACCAAACACAACCTCATTTCAAATACTTTTTCAGGTTTGTTTATGTTCAAGGAAAAAAATGTTATCACATTTCAATATACATGTACTTTTAAAAAAAAAAAATAAAAAATTGTAACATGTTTGTGGACACACAGAGTAACTCCATGTTTAGTTGTTCTTTTTATCTTTGCTTTTATTAAAAGTTAGGGGACTCAAAATGCAAACCCATCTCAGCACAGTAATAATTTTCTTTGTTTTTTACACGGTTTGGAACACAAAATGTAACCTAATTTCAGATATAATTTTTTATTTCTATTAAGTTTTCAAGAAATAAAAATAAACCCCATTTAGCAAAAGGTTTTGTTTCAGTTTTTATTACACTTCTGGGGACACAGATTGTAATGCCCGTTTTCTACTATCTGCATAGGTACAAAAAATAAAATATCATTTCTACTTTTTTCCTTTGTTTGTTACTGATTTGGGACCAAAATGTAACCCCATTCCAGTCTCACTTTTTTCTAGTTTAGTAGTTTAGTTTGCTACACGTTTGGGACACGAAATGTAACATTATTTCAATTAAAGTTTTATTTAGCTTTTTGTTTTACGTTTGAAGGGACACAAAATGTAACCCCATTTAAGTTGCACATTTCAATCTTTTGTTACATTTGGGAACACAAAATTCAACACCATTTTACTCATACTTTTACTTTTTTGTTACATTTTTTTGGGGACATAAAATGTTACCCCTTTTTAGTTTTACTTTTTCTTTTTAGATTTTTGTTACATGTTTTGGGACACAAAATGTAACCACATTTCAGTCATATATTTTTATTTTTGGTACATGTTTGGGAACATAAAAAATGATCCCATTTTAATAATACATTTTTAGTTTTTGTAACATGTTTATGGACATAAAATGTCACTCAAATTCAATTTGGGGAAACAAAATGAAACCCCATTTCAGTAATACATTTTAAGTTTTTGTAACATAACACAAAATGTTACCCCATTTGAGTGAACCTTTTACAGTCATTTGTTACACCGGTATTACTATCCTAACCAAGAATCAATAAAGTGTAAAATTATAAACCTTGTCCTACATAGACTACAGGTAACAGTATATCGTAAGTCAGTTTCTTTTATTTTCTATAAAGAGAGAGAGAGAGAGAGAGAGAGAGAGAGAGAGAGAGAGAGAGAGAGAGAGAGAGAGAGAGAGAGAGAGAGAGTGTGTGTGTGTGTGTGTGTGTGTGTGTGTGTGTAAAATGATTGAAACATGGTTCTACATTGATGTAGCAATCTTCTGACTGATAAATATTTACAAGTTTTCTTTATAACAATACAAATGATGAAACAAAAATTCAGGTAAACCAATATTTTACAGCCTGTGGGATCGTGATTGGATTGGGTAGGATTAATGGTATTTTACGCCCAAGTCTAGATTCTTTCCAAGGCGGATAGTTTTGTATTTTTTTAGAAACCAAAGCAATAAAACAAAACCAACGACCTTAAGAAACAACTAACAAACGTTCTAACAAAAGAATTTGCTAAAGCAGGATTCAAGCACTCGGCAATACGAAATGAAAGACACGGTTCTTTCGGATGGAAACTTAAAATAAACGAGGTCCCGTGTCACGGTAGACGTGACACGATAAAGAACCCTACTGTATAATGCCATCAGCGCAACGCACATGCAAAATTTCTGCACTTTCGCCTATAGCTGGCGACGTCTCTATATAAGTGAAATATTCTTGACTGGGACGTTAAACACCATTACTCAACTCAATATATAAACCTATTAATAAATTTTTCCAATTTCCGAAAATCCATGGAACACTTATTAGACCATTTTCTTAAGTCTAACAGATAAAAACAGACACTTGTTTAAAAAATAATTAAATCAAACAAGATTGATTAAGAAAAAATCTTCATTTGCATGGCCAGTTTAACTACATTATTACAGCATATCAAATATATTGTTGTGATGTTAAAAGTTGAGTTTGAAATGAAAATAGAACTTTGTTACTGTTGTGGTGTTTGCAGTTAGGTTGGAAATAAAAAGAGAAATTTGTTAGTGGTGGTATGTTTGCAGTAAGGTTGGAAAATGTATTTAAAAATTCGTTTGTGAGGGTTTGTTTACCACTGAGTTTAAAACTGTAGATTGAAATTTGTTAGTGATAGTATGTTTACAGCTGATTTGGAAAATGTAGCTTGAAATTTGCTAAGGATGGTATGTTTACACCTGATTTGGAAATGTGTTAGAGATGGTATGCTTGCAGTTGAGTTGGGAAATGTAGATAAAAATTTGTTAGTGATTGTATGTTTACAGTTGAGTTGGGAAATGTAGATAGAAATTTGTTAGTGATTGTATGTTTACAGTTGAGTTGAGAAATGTAGATAGGAATTTGTTAGTGATGTTAAGTTTACATTTGAGTTAAAACTTGTAGCTAGAAATTTGTAAGTGATGGAATGTTTACAATTGAGTTGGAAAAAGTAGATAGAAAATGGTAAGTGATGTTACTGTTGGTTTTTGCAGTTGAGTTGCAAATGAAACTAAATGAAATTTTGTTACTTCTGTGATGCATGGGGTTGACTTAGAAATAATGTTGGAAATTTTCGCTGATTTGATGTTTGTAGAAGAGTTAGAAATGAAGATAGAAATTTATTTCTGATGATATGTGTACAGTTGAGTTGAAAAATGTTCATAGAAATTTGTAAGTCAAAAAATGTTTGCGGTAGATTTAGAACTGAAACCAGACTTTTTAACTAGGTTATATATAAAGTTGTGTCGGATAAAAAATATAGAAATTCGTCACTGATTTCATGTTTCCAGTAGAGTTGAAAATGAGGATAGAGTTGTGTAACTGTTTGATGTTTGCAGTTTTATTAGAAAGGAATATAAACATTTTTTAAAATTATGTTTGCAGTTGAGTTGGAAAATGAAGATAATTTTGTTACTGATAGGATGTTTGCAGTTGAATTAGAAATCAAAAATATAGATTTGACACTGATGAAATATTTGCAGTAAATAAAATTAAACAAAAACATAGACATCTATGTCCAAATCACAACCCCCCACCAACACACACACAAAAAGGTTTGAAAACTTCCCAATTAAGTTATACACGTGAAACTTCCCAGTCCATGTTCAAAATCCACCACTAACCCTATCCCCCACCCCAAAAAAGTAAAAGCTTTAAAACCTTGGAAATTCAGTTTTACAACAGGTCCATCATGATAGTGATACCGGGTGCTTCAAAAAGGTAAGCATATCCTGTCTAGCTATCTACAGGTCACGAGCAAAATCAAACTTGAGAATTAAAGAAACCTGGAACTACTGGAAGTCAAATATATGCAGTATAAGTTTGAATACAGTGACTTCATAGTTATCAACAATATTGTAATGACGGTCATAAAACTTTTAAGGGCCTTGATTAGCCTAGGCTTGCAATATCCTGGAGTCAGCAATTTAATTGAATAATGTAAGTAATTTGCTTCGTCCTGGAAAGTCTCCATTGTAGAAACAAGCTCTACCATAACTTATTAACCGTGAAACATATTCACTTTACACAGGAGAAGCTTACCTTTCAGCACCAAACCTCACTTCCCTGTACGAAGTTTGTATGTTTAAAATAAAACAAACATACCAGTCCTTGTCCATATCACAATCCCCAAAACAAAGTAATAACTTGGCAAACTGGCAAAATATGTTATACACGTGAATTTCCATCAAGGAAGTGAGGCCGGGTGCTCCGGAAGGGTAAGCACCTCCTGTCTAGCTAGCTACACCCGTCACGTGCAAGTCGATTTTGAGAATGAAAGGAACAAAGAACTATGGTAAGTCAAATATATCCAGTATAAGTTTGGATACAGTGAGTACATACTTATCAACAATATTGTGATGACGGCCATAAAACTTTTTAGGTCCTTGATTAGCTAAGGCTTGCAATATCCTTGTGTCAACAATTTAATTGTAAGTAAATTGCTTCGTTGCAGAAAGTCCCAATAGTGAGAACAAGCTCTACCGTACCGTATTAACTGTGAAACATATACACCACACGTAGAGAAGCAGGGGTATTACTACAAAGAAACAGAAAGTTGGCAACAGAAATAATGAAGTCATTATTGGAAATGAAGATAACAATAATTCAGTACTTATATGATGTTGAAAACTGAAGAAACAGAAATTGATTCTAAATCCCATGTATTTGCATCAACCAAGAACACAACACAACACAGTGCAAGCATGTGATAGAAACAGCCAGGCAAGACAAACAAGAGAAAAACACGTTTTGGTATATGCAGGTTATAAAACTCTTAAATGCATTGGAATAAAATGAGAATAAATAGTCATGGATTCATCTATCCATGATAATTCAAAGAGAATAGATCCCTTTTACCAATATGAATGACTAATACCAATATAAATTCAACAATTGCAAGTGAATAATTATCTGCAATTAGAAAATATTTAAAAGAAATTGTGAGTGATTTTATTCTCTATTTGTGTCTAGATAATTTTTTGTCGAGTACAGAAATATGATATACCTCAGCAATGTGTTTTTTACATAGATAACTATTACATTGTTACAATTTTTTCATTAGTTATTGATTTTGCATGAAACGAAGGAGAAAAAAAATAAACAAACAAACAAAACAAAACAAAACAAAAACATAACAAAAGCATAAGAACAAATAATAAAATCAATGAAAAATTAAATAAAATAAATAATATATAACAAATACCTGCTACATTTTGATGTGCCAGATGTGCACATGTCGGAAAATCATTACCCATCAGTGATGCTAGGGGCCGAAAAGATTTATATATAAAAACATAAGCCAAACAGTTGAAAATTAATGAATCAAAAGTTCCAAAATTATGTGAATTCAAATCCAGCTAAGGAATGCTTTGCATGAGGAAACGGACCTTAGTTTTGAATATATTTCGAAAATTAAATAATAATTAAACAAATAAAATAAAAGAGTAGAATAAATAAATAAATAAATAAATAAAAATAAATATATATAATACAAATACCAGTTAAATTTGGATGTGCCAGATGTGCACATTTCGGAAATTAATTCCTCATCAGTGACACTAAGACCGAAAAGTTTGATACATGAAAAATACATAAGCCAAACAGTTGAAAATAATGAATCTAAAGTTTCAAAATTATATAAATCCAAATCCAGCTAAGGAATGCTTTGCATGAGGGAACAAACCTTAGTTTTAAATAAATTTCAAATTTTAGACGACTGCAAATTTTGCTAAATGGTACATTTTCTGACAGCACAAAGTACTGCCAACTGAGTTATGGACAGTACCTCGGGGAGTTTTACTCCTACAGCAGCGGTACCCGCTCAGGGGTAGTAAATATATAATATAATTATAAATACAAATTATTTAAATATAAATTTCTCTCAAAGTATTGCATAAAAATCAGTATAATACCTTAGATAACCTGATTTATTGTTACACGATAAAAACTTTATGACCACTGTAAATTAAAGGTTTATAACTGCACTATATTTAAAAAAGAACTACAGTTCATAAATCTTCATCCACATATAACTGTTTTCTTTTTTACCTGATTTGCATAATAAGCCTTTCATAAATATGATGTAAAACAGTGAAACAGCTGTTTCTGGTCAAACAATTGTAATAGGGATACTCACATAACTGTTAGATATTTTTCAAAAATAAAATATTCAATAAATAAATATTGGAAAAAAAAATATAAAAAAAAATAAAATAAAAAATGAATAAATAAATAAATAAATAAATAAATAAATAAATAAATAAATAAATAAATAAATAAATAATAATAATAATAATAATAAAAATAATAATAATAAAAATAATAAAATAATAAAAATAATAATAAACCAGACAAACAGTTAGACGTGCAAACTAGGTCTACCTAATTTATGTTAATTTTTCATTGCCTGTCATCATCATATACGTCGTAACATACACATTGTTCAGCCATTGTATTACAGCTTTGAACGGGTAGAGGTGAACATATGTTTGCGGTAAGACAGATTATAAAATACTGATACATTAAATTGATTGTAAAACTTTAAAATAAAAATTATAATAAACAGGTTTGGCAATAAGTGTAATAATGATGAGGAGTAAATATAATTATAGAGTTTTGCTTAGTCTACCCTGAATTACTAATACAAGATGGACGCCTGAATAAGTAATGAGGAAATATCCCGGAGAGACTTCAATACGAATTTATGCTCTGCAACCTGATTGTTTAGTTTTACAAAAAGAAACAACAACAACAACAACAACAAAAGAAAAATATAAATAAAAATAAAAAAAATAAATAAAAATACAATTGTACATACCTAAAATTTGTAAAAAACTGGATTTCAAAAATAAAAAAGTATCTTACCTTTGGTGTGGTCGGTTAGTACAAGTACATAATGCCTCTTTTCATTCTTGTTCGGTCATTCACCCTATATTAGCTTCCTCAAACCATAACGTAAAATGCTTGAATCCAAAAGTTCAAGGTAATCAACAAATTGTTACTACACCAATGACAACTATACGATTTGCTCAATCGGACAGAGTTTAGAATTGCAACTAAATATATCAACCAATCATTTGATACCTTTCATATGCACCCGGATTTATAGGCAAAACATGGATTTATGAAAACATACATTTTTCGAATAGTTTTGTTTTTGTTTTGATATATGAATGGCATTTTCGGACTATCAACATCCCGATATTTATTAGTATATATATGTTGTTTTTTTTTAATTTCACGAATGAAACTACGTTCCAATTCAAGGGTTTTCAATAGAATGGAATGAATAAAATTAGGTTAAACAGGGCGGGACTTACAAGACCAAACAGACAGTTGACAGGTACAAGCTACACATCAATGCACAAGATTAAGACTTGTTTTATTGTATTGACAGGTGTATGCATTCACTGTCTAAAGAAAGTTATCTCTGTTTTTTTGTGTTATTTACTCTTTGCAGTAAACTGACTAGCTGGATTTGGATTCATATAATTTTGGAACTTTCGATTCATTAATTTTCAACTTTTTGCCCTTTGTTTTATCTATAAAACTTTTTGGCCCCTAGTGTCACTGATGAGGAATGTTTTTCCGAATGTGCACATATGACACATCAAAATTTAACCGGTACTAATGTTATATATATATATATGTATGTATGTATGTGTGTATGTATGTATGTATGTATGTATGTATGTATGTATGTATGTATGTATGTATGTATGTATGTATGTTCTTATTCATTATTTAATCTTAAAATTAGTGCAAAGTCGAGGGTTTTGAATAAACTGAATTGATTTTGTATCAACGAGTTGAAAATTAAGAGACCCAACGATAAGTCTTCAGTTCTGTATGATAGTGTAATATAAGCAAACCGGTCTATGTAAGTTGTATTATGTAAGTACGGATTGGCGGCTATCTGTATTTATTTCAGGAAAATCTCTTATTTCAGTTTTTTATTATCTTTTTTAAACTTGTGACCAGCAATGACATGTTTGACTTCAACTTTTTTTATATATACTGTAGACATAGTATAATAACCTTGACCTTGTAACAATATACATGTCGTTATAGAAATTTAAAAAAATTTGGAAAGTTTTATAAATATTTAGTTCTGGTTAATTCGGACAAAGGTCATTAGTTATCTTGCAATGTATCAATTATTTCTTATCAAGCTTTGAGTAATATGGTAAATTACCTCATGCTTCTTTAACAACCATTTACTGTATGGTGTTTAATGTACAGTACATCAGATTGTGATTAGATAATCAGGGATAATACATATAGCCGGCCAGTGTATGATCTCAGTTGATCTTAATTGCATTAATTGATACATTAATAACTGACCAATACATGATTTCTTTGTAACTATTGTCGCTTGTGTAATGTCCATAAAAGGGCATAAAAATACCTACACCTGATATGCCTTCACATGCATACTCAGGACAACCACTTTAGATAGAGAAGGGAGAGCAAACAAGAGAGAAGCTAGGAAGGATGAAGAAGCCTTCCAAGAAGCTGCGGCGACGCAGCATGTTCCTCACCATACAACTGCCACACCACTACACCACTACACCACCACATACAACAGTCAGATACCAGCACCCTTATTATTATGTGGAATAAACTATCTTGAACCCATATTATGGAGTTCCAGCCCATTCATTTACCAACTTTATGGAGTTCATCTTTCAAACATTGTGTTACACCTCCAGCTTCTAATTTTAAGTTTCTTTATTTCTCTAATTTCGAGTTACAATAAAGAGAAAATATACAAAAAAAAAAAAAAAAAAAAAAAAAAAAAAAAAAAAAAAAAATACAATACAATACAACAGCATACATAAGTAGACATATGTAAATATTAAAATATTTCTTTTAACATATTTTAACCCGGACGACTGACTCTCTCGTTAATTATTTTGATGAACATGCATGAATTGACAATATTTGAATTTTTTGTTGAAAGTATCTGGAAAAAATATAATATTTGGTCTAATTCTAAATTTATATATAAATATTTTTCTATGTTTCAAAAAATACTTACATTATAAAGTAATAAATTTATCATCCATGACTTCATTACATGAATTACATAATATATTTTCCCTTGGTATGTTTTTCCATCTTACAGTTTCTTTTGGTAGTCTACGATTAGGACATCAGAATTTACTTAAAATAAATCTTTTTTAAAAATAAAATTGTACTTTAAATTCATTATCAGTAAACAAACTGTACGATATACCTTTTGATGAACAATTACAATCGCTCAAACTTTTTTGTAAAAATTGATCACATAAGTTTTGCTATATATATTTATTTAGTTGTATTGATTTTTAAATATTGAGTTATAATTAGACATCTGTTACATCTGAAATACTTATTACATTACATATATCCGTATTACGTAATATCAATCTATAAATGCACCGTATAACAATTAATGTAAAATAACAGAATATTTTTGTCTCTTTATCTGTGATAAGTTTTACAGTTCTTGTTTTAACAGTTAAATTTACTGGATATCTTCCCATTTCTCCATAAACAATAAATTTTAGAGTTGATTTTTTAACATTTTAGAATCAGTTTCAAAAATTTCAAATGCACCCTTTCTATTACATCTAGATTGCCAAAATCCCACACCTCACAATCATATAAAAGAATTGGCATAACCGTTTTGTCAAACATGTCTAGCTGACATTCTACGGATAAGTTGGAAGTTCCACATCTCTTTATTACAGCATACATAGCTCGAGAAGCTCTGACAGGTAAATACTTTTCGGTGGATGAAAAGAACCACACCTGTTGAAATATATACCTAGATACTCAAAATCTTTAAAAACTTTTAACTCAGTATTTTAATGTAATTATATAATAGTATTACTCCCCTGACCTTCAGCAGTAACAACTGTGTCACTCAAAAATAGAGTTACCTGTCTCGATTCATATCTCTAGTCTTATTGGAGGGCCTCGGTGGCAGAGTGGCCTAAAGCGCGCGCTTACGAATCACAGTGCAACTAACCGCCTGGGTCGAATCCCACTCGGGACAAATCCTAGTGTGAGAAAGTTTGTCGGTTCGCTTGCCGATGGTCGGTGGTTTTTTCCGGGCACTCCGGTTTCCTCCACCATCCCAGAACTGGCGGCCTCGAAATAAGTGAAAGATTCTTGACTGGGGCGTAAAACACCATTACTTCATTCCACTGTAGTCTTATTGTTATTTATTTTTTTTTATTTACACTATCTTTAATTATTTATTTATTTATTAATTAATTTATTTATAAATTTATTTATTTATTTATTTATTTATTTATTAACAACATATTTATTTATTTGTTGGTTTATTTATTAAAACCATATTTATTCATATATTTATTTATTTATTTACACCATATTTATTTATTTATTTACACCATATTAGTTAATTTATTTATCTGTTTATTTATTTACACCATAATGATTGATTGATTTATTTTTTGATTTCAATTCGATTAGTTTATTTTATTTATTTATTTATTTATTTATTTATTTATTTATTTCAATTCAATAAGTTTATTAACATTAAACATATACATACATGTTTATAGCTTTAAACATATAATTATTATACAAAGAAAACAACTATATATAGGGCAGAAAGTTACATCTAACTTTACAAACATTATAAATATATTTAGCCACATTAATAATAACTTTTTGTTTCTTTTCTCTCATCAGTTTATTAATTTTTTGTATATTTGGCCAATGACAATAATATTTAGGTAAGAACTGTCGTCTTAATGACAATTAATAAAAAATAGAATTCGGTTTCTATAACATTCATATTACAACACACACATAAACGTAATTTAATGACCTTGCGATGGTGCTTACATATAGTATGTATTATTAACTACTTTTATCATGGCTGATAAATGAAACTTTAATGATAATTAAGGATGATCATTTTGAGGCACAAAAGTGATTTACTAACATCATTTTCTAATAAGTACAGACTTCTTCATTTGCTTCTTCATGAAATATTCCTCATATTATAAGTGTTATTTTAAACATGAGTTCTTATCTAAATTTCTATATTTTTCATTTTATAAAATAACTACGGTGGCACAGAGGTGACATGAAATATATTTTTCATATTACGTGCGCACGTTATACCTATTACGTGTGGACGTAGTAACCAATACGTGCGCACGTATTACAATAGGGATATACTTGCGCACGTATTGGTTACTACGTGCGCATGTAATAGGTTAAAACGTGGGCATGTAAAAGGTAATACGTGCGCACGTAATATGAAAAATATATTTCATGTCATCTCTGTGCCACCGTAGATATCTGGTACTGGTCTTTATTTATTTTTTCAATTAAAATGGAATATTAACCACAGTTTATCTTATATTGGTACTAACCAAGTGAGCATGGTTTATATTAATTTAAATTTTAATGTCAGATCATTTTTAAAATATAAATAAATAAATAAATAAATAAATAAATAAATAAATAAATAAATAAAAAAGAACCTATAAAAGTACTGTAAAGAACTGTAAAGTAAAGCTTGAATATAAATTGGAGCCAGTCCGGTTTATGTCACATGACCCCATAGACCGAAAAAAAATTACAATTATTCCTTATAATTAAATTCAAATTAAATTAAAAAGTAAATACAATATTTATAACATTAACCTTATGCTTTTTTACAACTTTACACATGAAAGAAAGTACAGAACTGCGCATTAATCTCAATGCAATGCAGCTGGATGCTCATGAAAACCGCCGGTACTTTTGCAAGCTACTTTCACCGCCATTTCTAAATCGTTCTGTGTGCATAAGTGTAGTACGTAAATGTATCAATCACTCATATATATTTAAATCAATCTCAAACACCTGCAGGTTCACAAAACTAAAATTCGCTGCTGTCATCACGATCATCAGTTATGACTGCAGATCTTAAGACTAATCCTACAAATTTAACAACTTTCAAGTTTTTAATAAAGAAACAAATGGCACCGTTGACGCCAAGTTTGACAAATATGGTGGCAGACTGAATACTAGTATTTGACCTAGTTGTCAGGAAACTGACGTCTAAGGGGTAATGACGTATGACGTGTGACGTATGCGGTCAAAAAATTTCGTCTATAAATAAATAAATAAAATAATCGAACGAACGAAAGAACAAACGAACAATACTTTACATCTGTTGCAAGGTTAGGTGCGTCTAGTTGCTTGCTGTGGGATTCACTTTGGTATTTGGTATATATTTGGTAGTAACCGACGCGATGTACATCTCAAAACAAAGTTTTATTTGGTTTATGTTAATAGCTATGACTGTGTTTGGTTCACCAAACTTATTTTAGAATTAACTTATTTTGTTGTTTATATTTTCTTTATGAAAATTATTTTAAACATCTTTATATCGGTGATCAATAATCTGAAAAATAAATTGCAGATTTTTATTGCCAAATTCTTTCAAATACTACTATACTGCTGCCTTTACGGAAATGATAAAAACAGGGATTTTGCCTCATTGAAATTTTATGAATTTGTTACAAAAAATTAAAAATTAAATTCTTTAAATGATTTATGATACTTTACCAAAAAATATTTTTGTTTTGATTTCCATGTCCTATTTTTCTGCTGCATCGAGAAATTTTACATGTTTTGGTAATAATTTATTTTAGAGGGGAGGGGGAGATACAGTAGTACATATAATTTGATTATCATAAACTCATATTTTTTTCTAAGATAAAACTTTCTTCTTTATAAACAACTTTACGAATAAGAGTTATCTCCCTTCAATCATCCCCAAATATGTTGAGCACCGCTACTGACTGTAAATAGTTGAAGGGAGATAAATTTTATTGGTAAAGTCTTTTATTTTTATTTTTATTTTTATTTATTTTTTAAATGGTGTTTCATGCTTAGGCAAGATTCTTTTACTTGTATCAAGACTTTCAGTTCAGAACTAGAAGAGTGAAGATTATTTTACTTGTATCAAGACGATTCTTGAATGACAAGTCAAGTATTAGCTAGTATTTTTAAAACATAGGAAGTTTTGAGATGGTGAAGATAACTAATGGTGTTTTATGCCCGATTCAAGAGTCTTTTATTTAGCTTGTGGAGAAAATCAGTTTTGAGATGGAGAAGTAACCGGAGTACATACAAAACGTTAACCATTTGGGCACTCTGACATCTACAGATAGTCTTTTGTCATATAATTTTTATTTATGATGTGTTTAAATGTCCCTGTAATTTTGACCAACAAAAAAACATCCTTTGTATGTAGTTACTCCAGATACTAAACCTACATACATTTAATGTCCCTACCGTTCAGTACTATCAGTACTTTGTTTTATCTTGCACTCCAGTTTCCTCCACACTTCTAGAAATAAATGGATCGATATAAGTGAAAGAATTCAGTCTATGGCGTAGAACACCATTACTCTTTTCAAGTCTTTCCTTTGTTTTTAGTGTGCACGTGCTTTATTCATTAAACTCTGAAAAAAAAATCGATACCAAGGTGCCCGTTTTTTGAGTAGAGTCTACCAAAGTGCCCGTTTTTTGAGTAGAGTCTAATGTATTCTGTCTTTTACTTTTCCCTCATCTGTTCATGAGATTTTTCAGCCAATCACATTACCGTGAGGGAACTCTCGGATTATGAATTAAACAAAATCTAATTAATTAGAATTTGTTCAAAGTTGCATTAAAATTGTCTTATCTTTATAAATGTTGTTGAAGTAATCTTTTCTTGGGTGTAACAAACCGGTCAACAATATGGCTATTTGCAAAATACTTTCTTCGAGATTTTATTAACAACGTTTTATAATCATTCAACTTTTGTTTAAAATAATGGTTGTCTGTATTTCGAGACATTTTAGCAGACGGGAAGAAATACTTGTGTGTGATATATTTAAAACCTTTGTAAAACAAATCATCTCCGAAGGACACTGTACTTAAGAGATATTACTTCCTGCCCCATTTCATTTGGACAATTAAGGTTATGTTATAGTTCACAATGGTAAGCTTCCACATATTATTAAGCATGTGCAGTAAACAATACGCGTGTACGTTTGAAATTTTTTCGTTTTATTTTGAATACAAAATTTTATTTTTAACGTCTCACCTTTTTAAACATTATATGTACATTATATATTAAAACATTACGTATTTAAAAGCCACTCTGTACAGAGTTATGAGAGACGATATATATATAAACATTATTTACAACTATAAATAAAATCACGTCGTTTGTTTAAAATTAACGCACAGGTTTTGGCACAAATCACATTTTGTTGAGAAAATAATATTTTCATTTTTTTTCGGCATTTGGTAAAATATTGAAATCACAATGCAATTCAGACACTTTAAAAACAACTCTTTTCTTAAATCGTCATAAAACGGACAGTTAAGAATAACATGTTCCTCATCCTCCGCACAATTTTTGCAATACAAACACAGCCTTTGCTCAATCTCAACGTTTTCATACCTCCCAGTTTCTATACAGAGGGGTGCAACACTGCACCTAAACTTAGCAAAAGCTGATCTATATTTAAAAGGGAGGACAGTTTTACAATAAAATTCAGTATTAAAAGTGGATTTAAATAATCTATAGGTACGAAGCTTGTTTCTACCCGACCTATTTTGTTATTATTTAAAAGAGATGCAAGCCAGTCAATCTCAAATTGACTAAACATGGCAGAAAAAAGGTTACTAAGAACTACTTTTTATCTAAACGTGTCTTTACATCTACATGTGAATAATTAAAAAACCATATTCGTTAAAATGCTGTTTAACAAAATAATTCAAGTTCTTAACACTTTCTTTATCAATGCATAATTTTTCAGCCCATACCTTCTTATTTAACCTGCTTGCATCTAAATTAACAAGACTAAACCAATAAGATGCTACCACTTTCCACTGCCTTATTAATGACGTGTTCAACCCATATCACCCTGTACCGCAGCATTGAAAGGATTGATAGATCTTATAGATTTACTCAATTTTTTTCTTTACATAATAAGAACGTCTCCTACAGCGCATTTGCAATGCAATGACTTAAACAAACTGAGAGATTGGTATTGCCAAAAAAGTTTGTTTGACATTAAAATGTGACCTGTATGTACTGCATAAAAACTTTATTCTGTACCAGAAAACGAAAACAGTTCATGTACGCTGGTCACGTGATTTGACTTTAGCCAAGGATACGAAAACAGTTCATGTACGCTGGTCACGTGATGTGACCTAAACCAAAGATACGAAAAAGTTCATGTACGCTGGTCACGTGATTTGACTTAAACCAGGGATACGAAAACAGTTCATGTACGCAGCTGGTCACGTGATTTGACTTAAACCAAGGATACGAAAAAGTTCATGTACGCTGGTCACGTGCACGTGATTTGACTTAAACCAGGGATACGAAAACAGTTCATGTACGCAGCTGGTAACGTGATTTGACTTAAACCAAGGATACGAAAAAATTTCATGTACGCTGGTCACGTGATTTGACTAAAACAACTGTTGCCTTGTGGAATAGATATGATCATCTTGATTTGGAATAAAACAAAAGCCCATCAAAATTTTTAATATTTTGTTCTAATTTGCAACTTGCAAATTAACCATTGAACCAAGTCATAAACATTATAGATCTTGTTTTAGTGGCTGTATTTGCCTTTTATAGTCCCGTGACTATTCCTTAAAGACAAAATATTGACACCAAAATAAGTATTCAAATGTTTGAATGATGAATCTACAAAAATAAATAAATAAATAAGAATAACTGTTTTATTTATTTATGTTTTTTCTTTATTTCTTTCTTAATCTATTTTTGTATTAAATAAATAAATAAAAATAAATTAATAAACAAATGAAAATAAATAAATAAATAAATAAATAAATAATTAAATAAATAAATAAATAAATATACAACAAATTTACATTCTTTATTAGTTATACTGAATCGTTTGCGTGGAATTTTTTTGTAGTTGTGAGTTGACAAAACTTTTGTAATCGGTTTTTGGACCCTTATTGAAACATCAATCATGTAAAACCCCGTATACATCCATTTTATTTTTAGTTTTCAAAACATTTGGAAATTTAGAAAAAAAAGTAATTAGAATACAATGTTAATTTATGGCATGTGTATTCTAATTATGACGAAAAATCACACAAATTAACCCAAGGAAAATTAAGTAAAGTTTCACCTATGTCGTTTCGACTTCGGAATTTCGTAAGAAAGATGGGATCGGATTAATGGCGTTTTACGTCTCAATCAATATTCTTTTACTTGTAACGAGACGGTCAGTTCAGGGATGACCGAAGAAACCGGAGTGTCCTGAGAAAACCGTCAATCTTAGACAAACGAACTGACATGATTTTTCACACAAGGATCTCCCCGAGTGGAACTGGAACCGACGCGAGGCAAAGGGAGACAATGTGAGAAGCACACGTGTCTTAGGCCATTCGGCCACCGTGGCACGATTCAACTAGAAAGCTTTTTTGATATCGCTTGGAATTAAAGTATTGATTTTGATAGAGTTACGATATTATTGTATTTTTGAGCATCCGCTTTTTTTATTATAATGTTGTCGTTGTTCTTGATGAAGATGTTGTTTTTGTTTGTTGTTGTTGTTGTTTACGACGCAGTGCATAAGCATTTTTTTTATTTAACAGCGACATGAGCAATTTTATTTTTTCTAATAGTTCGTGGCTTTTTTAACAAGAAACCCTTTCTTTCATATTATATATTCTTGAACATTGACGAGAGAGAGAGAGAGAGAGAGAGAGAGAGAGAGAGAGAGAGAGAGAGAGAGAGAGAGAGAGAGAGAGAGAGAGAGAGAGAAAGAGAGAGAGAGATTACTTTAAGTTGTTATAAAGCGCTGCTCGGTATTTTTCTCCGTTTCATATCTAATTAATTAAATCTAAAGCTCAGATTTATTTGTCCTCATGACATGCGCATTCGTAAAAGCTGCATTAAGTTTACCTAATATTAAAAAAAATAAAAATATTTTATATCAATATAAATTGATTGTTATAACTATCTTATTAGACCATAATAATAGAAATACTACAAGTTTGGGCCAACTCGATAAAATATTATTTATCAGCTTAGGGCATGCGCGAAAGGTCTACATGTATGTAAACAATGCTGTCGGCAGAAAGAAAATGTGTTCGTGCGAAAACAACAAAGATTTTGCAAGGAAAATAACAAGGGACAACTTGTAGAAACTGACTGTAAGGATTAAAACAACGGAGTGATTATTCACACGTACGGTAGAATAACGCATGTTGTTGGCTGGCATTATTTACTCGTACGCATGCGCAGTACGATAACTTATATCAGCCGTATACGGACAAGGTGTATGTTCAATGAAGTATATCGGACCTATGGTACAATGATTTAATACAATCAATGTCAATTTAAAGGCCTAATTAAGGAAAATGCATGTCGCTTGATGACTTCATAAAATTACAGAAATTTGAAAATTTAACCGATATTTGTAATTGTGTAAACATAGTCACATATATGTATGTGTGTAATTTTAGACAATATTAAGATGCATCAGTGTTCTGTATGAACAGAGACCGCACCATAAATATATCAAAGTGCCTGAATTTTGCATGTAGCATTGATAGATACAGTTAAGAAACACAGAACATTATTATTTTAGAACATATAACGACTGAAATGGTATTTCTTATTTTGATATCCCGGTGGTCTCGAAGTTTAAATAGCATTTTTCCAATGCATATTGTTTTTTTTACCGAGCACGGAGGGTGGAAAACAAAAACATGAACAAGCGTTATGTAACTCATGTAGATTATACTATAACGAAAAACACAATGTTAGATCAAAAATAAGTAATGCTGTAATTTGTCATTTATTACACTTTTATTAAACGGTGATAAAAATGTCCGGTTGACGCCAATAACTTGAGTCAGGCTTATTATTTCTTTAAATGACTATTGTCTCCGTTAAAGCTTTAAAAAGCGTGATTGGCAGCATAGCCAACAACAACAGTATTGAAAGATTTTTATTTTATTGCAAATTAGGCAATGATGTCCACTCCTAATCGATACCAACTGCAAATACCAATTTGTCATGATATATTCAATGTTTTTCAAGAAAGATATAAAATTTTAACATCCGTGATAATCAAAACCCTTTATAAAGATTCTTTTATGGTTGGTAAGCTTTGTTCCACACCGTATAACTTCGGTTAAAAGTTAAAACGGCGGGAATATTTGGTTTGTCCATTCAAGAAGTTCATATTTTTATAGCATTAAGTACAGTAAGGTTTGCCGAGTCTCTTGAATTATTCCCCAGTGTTGCAAAAGGAGAATGCATTAGCTATACTAGAAATATTCAATTTTCAAGAGGTATTTGTGTTTTATATTTACCTAATAACAAGCTCCAGAATAAATTTAATCATGGTAAATACTTAGTAAGCGGTGTAGTGGTACACTTCGACGTTTAATAATGGTTTCTTCTGCAATACTGCATACAAATGAATAATAACGGATGTTGATAAATTCGTGTTTTTTTGACAAAAGTCATTATCCTTTGCCTAACTAACAATATTTGACGGATATTTAAATATTGAAATATAATAAAAATACAAACAGTATATTTTGACGATTTTCTTGTTTTTCATGACAGTAAGTATTGATTATTACCTTTGGTGATGCAAACTGATGCCTAAATATCTTAATAATTTCTGTAGAAGTTACGGTTATGCTAAAAGAAAATATTTGCATTTTACTAGATATATAAACATTGTTCTATGCTTCATTGTTTTAATAAAGGGTTGTTTCTTTCAAATAATCTCAGACGATTCTCATTAACAAATCAAAGATTGAAGAACCAGTACTGCAAAATAAACATTATCCCAGATTCGCAAACAATCGTAATTGAAATAGCTTTTTCATTCTAGAAAACTTTCAACATTCAGAAACAAGCAAGGTCATTTCTTTAAGCAAAATTAAACTGTTCGTCAGTTCATTGTTACCTGATTAAACATTCATTTACCTTTATAAACGCCAAAAGCTAAGCTTTAAAAAAGTAGATACTTATTATTGTCATAAATTTCATCTGTTACTTAGCCGTCTGTTAATTAAATGGGGTTTTGCGTCCAAATTAAGAATATTTCACTTATATCAGAATGTCACTAGCTTTGGTAAACCTGACCTTCCAAATAAGGAACGAGCACTCTACACATTGGGATAAGGTAGTGGTACTTGGTCCTAATGGTGCATTAAACTGTGGATCAAATTGTATGTTTTCTGTTAGGGGCATAATGCACATTTTCCAGGTCTGTTGGTATTTTTGTCTTTTTAAAAGGATTCACATTTATATTACTGCCTTGTTAGCAATTAATGTGTTAAATTTGGTATGCCTACGTACGTACATTTGTTGAGTTCTTTATAATTGAAGAAATGTTTCTGTTCAAATAAAAAGAACTCATCAAATATAAAATAGAAATTCAGTAATGTCATTAACTTCCACAACTTTTATAAAAGCAAAATTTTCCAGTTGAAACTGACAGAGTCGATGTTTATCGTAATATTTGAGTTGCTTGCAAATGCTTTTTTATTTTAAATTATTTATCTATTTTATTTATTTTACATTTTTATGCCAAAAACTCTGTTAAATGTTCAAATAATGTTTAACATCCGTTATGAAGTAACAGTTGGTCATAATTGGACTAAAAAGTCTTTGAATGTTTAATTCATGTTATCAGTGATTTGTTTTATTTATGTATTGATTGAACTTACAATTAAACATAATTTTACATGATCAAAAGTTGCTTTGTTATGTATTTGAAATCTTAATTAACTAAAGAATCAGTTTATCAGAATGAAATGACCAAGATGGCTTCTGTTGTTGCCTCCTCTGTTGATATACAGTGCAAGTGAAATATTTAAACTAACGCGATAGGATTGCTACAGCAATACTCTATCTATTTTAAAAACTAAATCAAAGCAACTAAATCCTCATGCATTGTTTATTTACAATTTATAACTGTTACTGTAACATCCGTTATCATGATGTAAGAGGTCATTTATAATAGCATTTGAAATATTATTGGAGAAAGTCGTGTGGAAAATTTTATTATTTTTGAAATCTAAAAACCTCACACTTTCAAATTAACACCAGTCCTACTTCTTACAAATGACTACAATTTTCAACCCTCTGTAAAATTAATTGGGCCTTTAATTTGACATTGACTGAATATCGGCCAGGCTGAGATGGAAAATGGCTGTTAAAAACAGCAGTTTGGCTTGGATACACACGACAAAGTGTCCGCATTGTTCTTGAACACAAGCTCTTTTGCTGTATTTCTTGATGTTGCCTCGTTTTTGATAAAGAATCACGTGATCAATTTTCTAAAATAAGATCTTTGGTATATGAAACTAGCAGGAGTCTTTCTCAAAATTTCAACGTAAGTAAGGGTTTTATCAAGAAATCAAGTATTACATTTTTATAAAGAGTAGTTAAGCAAAAATGCGCCGTTTATATATTATGTATAGGAAAACTTAATGCAGGTTTACAGCTTTTTCTAGAAAATCCGATTGTTGCTATAATGGTCTGAATTTCTTTTTATCTATTTTAGATAAGTTTATTTTGCAGATTTTTATTCAGACCTGCTGTAAATAAGTCAAGACGCTGAAATGTTTACGCCATTTTAGTGACCAGACAATGAATCATTAAAGCCAGAAGTGGTTATTTGAGCACGTTTCGTTAGGACAATGAGCCGGAAAATCGTTCGTTGCAGCGCAATGAGTAATAAACGATTTTATTCAAACATTGGAATATGTATGTTCATGACTGAAAATGAGACAGTCCTGGGATACCCTGGTACTTTGCAGCATAAAGACATAAGATAAGGAAAGCAAACACAGCCTGATATCCTCCTCGTAATCAATATACAGTGTACGCGTGTTAAATTCCAAATGATCAATAAATTTAATATTGTATTAACAATTCAGATAAAACGACAGGATTTTTATATATTTATTGAAATATTTATAATGGTTTCTGATAAGAGGAATTGTGACATGCTTATAGTTTTAATCAATAAGATAAAAGGAGACAATATTACCCGAGTGATCACGTGTCTTTTTATACCATAACGGTAGCTTAGTTGGTAGACTGCTCATTTCATATGTGGTAGGTCAGGGTTCGGACCAAAACTTGAAAAAAGGTAGTGACTGTTCTTTTGCCAAACACTGGGCATTTAGATAAAAAGTCATGGAGTCCTTCAACGGAGACGTTCAAAACCGATGCCCCGTGTCGCAACAGGCGTGGAACGATAAAATAGCCCTCCCTGCACATTGTCCTGAGTTCACTGCAAAGGTCAAAATTTATGCCACTTCACCTGTAGCTGATGCTGTCCTAGTGTGAGTGAAATATTCTTGATTGGAACGTAAAACCAAATTCAATAAATCATTCTTGTTTTTGCAAGGTGTTGTGTGAAGGAAGATGATAGCGAGAGATTCAGACCTCTAGACCAACTGACCTATAAGTAATTAGGTGACATGTATATGATTACATCAAGTAAGTAAATATTGAATAAAATTTACCAGCCTCGGACTGGGTGCTGCTTTTAGTTCTGATAAAAGAATAAACACATGTCCGAAACTTGCATTCTCCGAGGAAATAACGAATTCTTAATAGATAAAAATATGTCTTGCTTAAAGTAGATACAATTCACATCTCCCTTTAAAGACTTTTTTAGATACAGTCTAAGTAACCAGTGAACTTTTTTGTCCAATGGTCTAAACCACGCGCTTACGCGTAAAACATCATTGCCTTAATAAACTCCAAATGACCTACATACCAAATGATTAACCATTCAGTCCCATGTGTTTTTTTTTTTTTTTTTTTTTTTTTTTTTTTTTTTTTGACAGAGATATTGCATTTTTCTAACATTTATTTATTTTCAACCCCAAAGTAAGATATGAAAAACCATCTATATATGCGCGATGCCTACTAGTACTTTACATAACTCTTATTACAAGAATCAGTAGTGTTTAGGTAAGAATATAAGTAATGGAAGAAATCAGCTTTAACACTGGTAAAGTAAACTGAGAATCCAATTTTTGTTGAAAACATTTGCTGGGCAACATGGCATGGGTAATAATCGCACGAAAAAGGAACAGTGGAATATTATAATTTTAACTACGAAGCTTCTGAAAGACACACTTCTCGTCTGGTTAATTTTTGATCGAGTATTAAATAAATTACTTTATCATAAACTTTACGACTTCACTCAACTATACGACCAATCTTTTTACAAGTTAAATAAACTTTCTATGAAAGTTTTCCATAATTTGTCACAAACACAGTGACGCCAACCTTAATTTGCATTAACATTTTTTCAGTTCAACATCTTCACAGTTCAACATCTTCTCAGTTTATCTTAAATTCGAGTCTATTGCTTTTGGATTTTAGCCTATGTAAACAAATCAGGCATTCCTTAATCCCTTCCTTTCGACATATATCGAGTTTAAAAGATTTTTATCAAATTTTGGGCGCAAATGAATACTAACAAGGTCAAGGTCACAAGTTAAAAATCTTTTGTTTTGATATTTTGTGGGCGGGGTATCTGGCTCTCAAAAGAAGTTCTGGTTAAAAGCCCTTAACAACACTCTGAATTTCAAATAGTTTTAATAGTCACAAATAGGTAGATTATCTTAAGCAAACAGCATATGGTCAACGTGCAAAACACAATCTATCAAGTATCTTGGGACTTATTGCCTTCACGAACAACTAAATAATGAATAATAAATATTTTGACAGATAGCGAACGTGTGTTTTAGATTAACTTTAAAATTTTAATGTCTATACAGTACTAATGGAACGTATAATCTTAAAAACATATAAATAATTTATAACAAATACATTGTATTTTGAAAGACGTTTTGGATTTATTGGGTTATTATAAAATATGATTTTAAAACATTTCGCTTGAATCGTATAGCCTTCACACACAAAAATTAATAAATAAATTTAAAAATTGTTTTTAAATTAAAAAAAAAATATTTAAAAATACATATGAAATAAAATTACTACGACTATTATTGTTAATAATAAATAAATAAATAAATAAATAAATAAATAAATAAATAAATATTTTTGCCATGAATGAACATGGCCATGTCAACACACACGGTAGTTCACCCCAATACAAAATGTGGTAATTCACCACTTTTTAGGAGCCGTACAGTATTATAAAGCTACTGACATGTAAGCAACTATATACAGAATTAAAATAAACAAAAAAAAAAAAAAAAAAAAAAAAAAAAAAAAAAAAAAAAAAAAAAAAAAAACAAGAATACTGGAGTTTTTGATGAATTTTAATACTTTTTATATATTACTGAGTACAATTCAAGTCCACTCATCCGTGTACGTATATAACCCTTATGTACTGCCTACATGCTGCTAACAGCGTATATACTGTGTGTAATGACTGGATTAATATGAGTAATGAAACTATATGCAGCATTCTAGTATATAGTACAGTGTATTACCAAACTCCAAACGACAGAGGCGCTTATTGATCATAAGACATTTAATAATTCCACTGATTTTTTAAATCAAGCATCACAAATTACCGCGACCATGAACTCTCCCGAAGGTACTCATACGACAATGCCATACTTCTCTACGCCTATTGCATCTCCAGGTCAGCCAATGCAAATGCCAAAGTCAATGCCAATGCAGATGGGCATTACACTGTCAGAAACTGATCTTGACAAAATTGCATCAGCTGTACGAACTAGCTTACACTAGCTAGTAAAATGAAAAAAGTTATTGATAGATACTTCAAAAAACAATTTTTGATGAATGTAAAATTGAAATAAATTTGCTAAAGGAGGAAAACTGAAAACGATTCTCTGGGTAAAAGTTGGCGATCTCGGAACAAAATTCACGTAAGGACGCAATTCGCATATCAGGCATTTCTGAATCAGCTGCAGAAAAACACCGATGAACTAGTTAAACATGTATCGCGAGAAATGGGTATTGAACTAACAGATATTGATATTGACCGCTCACACCAAACTTGAAAACAAATAACGGGACGTATCCGGCAAATATTAGTGTAGTTTACCAACTTCCATACTAAACGTACAACCTTGAAATCACGTTCCGTTTTAAAAAGCAAACCATCCCTGCGAAATGTGTATATTAACTAGGACCTTACCAAACGCCGACAATCAATCTATCAAAGTGTGCACAAACTTTGGGATGGCAAGATATTCTTGACAGACCACAGTAAAGTAAAGTTTCGTATTGACCAATTTGAAGACCTCGACCGTTTCAGGAACCCTACGCAAACCACATAATAACAACCAATACTTAAGTGTCTTGACATTACCATCAATAGTACTTAATATACCATAATTGACTCAATAGTCAAACTTCCGGTAAAGCATGCGTGATCAAGAACTCTTATAAAGAAATTTGACATGAAACATGTAAATGGATAGAAACTTTTTTCAATGTGTTATAACTTTAAAATGGACATTTATGGAGGTCAGATCGGGGACAACCAACATACGAGTTTGGCTTTAACGTTTACTATCCTTATCTATACGTGACATTCCCACTTTAGTGTTTACAAAATATTCATTAAAATGTTATCAAATCTGTTTAATTCCTCGGCTTTTTATATGTTTCTAAACACGGGGCAACTGAAAATCGTCGACGAAATTTTTATTGGCTATTTTGCAAGAGTACTGGTCATACAGATCAATGCCCAATAAAAAGACAAGGGTTCTTAACGAATGCTTCATGATAAAGTAATCATATAAACTGCAGTTTATATATATATATATATATATATATATATATATATATATATATATATATATATATATATATACATGTATATATATACAGTCTTAAATACTTTAAATGTTTGTAGAATTGCTTTAAAAGGACTTTATAAAAGTGGTAAAAATGCAAGATTTGTCTTTGGGTTATACATGAAAAGGAAAACACTGGAAACTTTTGAATTTCGTTATTTTATAAAACAACTGAGCTGAACAATGTTTTTTTATCCTTTGTGCAGATTCTGAATAAAAATATATATTGAAATATCAAAATACATCAAACTGCATTTTTAAATACCAGATAATAAGCTAAAAATGAATTTCAATACGAATGTACGATAAACCATCCAGCTCTCCTACACCAAGTAAAAACGCGCATGTACATCGGGAGACAACAAAGTTTGAATCTTTTTCATTTACCAGTCGCTGCAGGACAACAAAAGCAGTTACCAAAAAGGTCGAATTATAAATTTTTATATGATTTTATTTAAAACAGTAGAAATATTCGTTTGAACATTTTTTAGGTTCTCATTAAAAAGGATATTAAAAAAACATAAATATCAAATAAAATAAAATTGATTATAATAATCAAACAAATTTAAAACGACAACAACAACAACAACAACAACAACAACAACAACAACAATAATAATAATAATAATAATAATAATAATAATAATAATAATGACAACAATAATAATAATTAATAAATAAATAAATAAATATATATTTATTATACCTCATGTAATTTTCAAGTAATTTGATTGGACAACTAACTGTTTGAAAATAAAATAATATCACCCTAAGATTTACTAAGAATAAAGAATGGCGCGCGTGCTTCAGGGTAACATTAATTGAGGAGTTATGGTAACGGGTAATATTACAAAAAATATCACATGCGCAAAAAGAATCCTTAATCACAAAACCGAGCGCATTTCGATCACAAGCAGCTAAACGTTTGATGGATACGATCTTTTATTAATATACCATTTATTCATATGCAAGCGTTTCCTTGATCAAGACTACCTGTCTGATATAGTAGTCAGAAGTCAGCTGCAGTGTATGGATTGGTACAGTAATCATTTTTTTTAAGTAACAGAAAATCTCAGTTTAAGAGAATATCTGGAGAAAGACATTTGGCATAATAAAATAAATATAACATTCATAAGAGGGTGATATTGCATACTTTCACCCCTCGGAAACCATTGTCAACCGGTTGACAATGGTTCCTCAGGGTGAAAATATGCAATATCACCCTCTTATGAATGTTATATATACATATATATATATATATATATATATATATATATATATATATATATATATATATATATATATAACACCCACTTTTTGTGTTATATATCATCATTATATTATCATAACGCCATGATGTTATATTATTGCAACGTTTGATTTTTGGAAGGACTTTGGTATCTTACCTATTTAGAAATGGACGAGAAAAATCATTTCAACATTTCTGTAAAACACCTCTCCATTTTGTTTTAGAATTTAATGGATGGGTATACAGTAAAATGTCTACAAGTGGAATAACGTTCGTCTAATTATAAACGGTCACTCATAACATAAACTTTCTTTCCAATACGATTTAAAGATTTTTCTCAATATAGAATTTTCGGCTTTGTTATCTATTCAATTTTTGTAAGTGGAACTAATACCTTAATATATTATTAAATCATACAAGCTTAAAAGGGGTTAAAGGTTACGAAACTTTTCTGTAATTTGTGTACTCATGCCAAGTAAAAAGTACAAGTGTACCGATTGTCTCGGTTCGTAAGGTAATAGATTAAAATTGTTTGTTAAATATATCTTAACGTTGCATCAGTATCTTAAGCTATTCACAATGAGAGAAAAATTTATTAATCCGAGGATTAATCATTTTTATTCTATAATTATTTATAATTAAATGGCAATAAGCATGCGTAAAGCTTGAAAACAATTCAGTTTTTTAATTGAAACGAGTTAAACAAAAACTGCTGTTATTGTTGTTTCTGTTGTTCTCGTTATTTTTGCCGTTGCTATGGGTAATGGTATTGTTGTAGTAGTTGTTGCTGCTATTATTGTTTATATTGTTGTAACCAATAGTGTTGTCATTGCTGTCAATGCTATTGTTAATATCGGTAATGTTGTGTAGTAGTAGTTGATGTTGCTATTATTGTTTATATTGTTGTAACCGTTAGTGTTGTTATTGCTGTCAATGCTTTTGTTAAAATTGGTGTTGTTGATGTTGCTATTATTGTTTATATTGTTGTAACCGTTAGTGTTGCTATTGCTGTTATTTTTAATATCGGTGTTGTTCTTGTTGTTTCTATTATTGTTTATATTGTTGTAACCATTAGTGTTGTTATTACTGTCAGTGTTATTGTTAATATCGGTGTTGTTGTTGTTGATTTTATTGTTAATATTGTTGTAACCGTTGTTGTTGTTATTGCTGTCAATGCTATTTTAAATATCGGTGTTGTTCTTGTTGTTGCTATTATTGTTTATATTGTTGTAACCATTGTTGTTGTTATTGCTGTCAATGTTATTGTTAATATCGGTGTTGATGTTGTTGCTGCTATTATTGTTTATATTGTTGTAACCGTTGTTGTTGTTATTGCTGTCAATGTTATTGTTAATATCGGTGTTGATGTTGTTGCTGCTATTATTGTTTATATTGATGTAACCGTTGTTGTTGTTATTGCTGTCAATGTTATTGTTAATACCGGTGTTGATGTTGTTGCTGCTATTATTGTTTATATTGTCGTAACCGTTGTTGTTGTTATTGCTGTCAATGTTATTGTTAATATCGGTGTTGATGTTGTTGCTGCTATTATTGTTTATATTTTGTTGTAACCGTTGTTGTTGTTATTGCTGTCAATGTTATTGTTAATATCGGTGTTGTTGTTGTTGTTGCTATAATTGTTTATATTGTTGTAACCGTTATTGTTGTTATTGCTGTCAATGTTATTGTTAATATCGATGTTGTTGTTGTTGCTGCTATAATTGTTTATATTGTTGCAACCGTAATTGTTGTTATTGCTGTCAATGTTTTTGTTAACAATTTCTGTGCCATAGGACCGATCGGTGTTGTTGTTATTGTTTCTATTATTGTGTTCTTCCGATTATTTTTGCTATCCTTGTTATTGCTGTTAGTGGTTTTTTATATCTCCTTGTTTTCGTTGTTTTTTGCTTTTTAAACAGCTTTTTGTTGTAATCGTTATTGTTGATGCTGCTGTCGATGCTATTGTTAATATCAGTGTTCTCGTTATTGTTGCTCAAACCGCTTTTGTTGTTACTGTTGCTGTTGTTGATTTTGTTGTTGAAGTGGCATGTATTTGATTGCAAAGGTTATAACCAATGCAACTGCTATTCAGCTCAAAATGTCAACAATATATTTCATTCCAAAGTTTGCCTACCATATACAAACTCAGTTAATTAACCAAGCAACCCAAATTTCCAAACAACAAATCGACCTGTAAAAGCTCCATTTCAATTCAAAAACAAGACAAAATCTTTGATACAAAAAAACTTTAATATTTTTATCATTTAAACAAATTTGCTCTAACATTGTAATAACAAACTGATTAATTACAATTACAAAACAGTTGATAAATTGTTAAGAATTCTGCCAATAGGTGGCATTAACATCTCATTTCTATCACTTCTATTTTCTCATAATCCCTTTTAACTTTCCGTACAGCGTATTCATGGATTTGTAACAATTTCTTATTGCGTATTTTTAGAATTATTCTAGGGGTCAAGTCTAAATTTCTCAAACTTTTAATAACATAAACTTTGTTAAAAATTGAATTATGAATAAATTTAATAGTTAACAAGACAGACGACTTCCAGTTAAGGCCATCAACAATGTTGCATTGTTTATCTGAAGAATCATAAAGATTATCCATTTGAAGGGAAATCGCAGGTAAAAGGACTATTTGTGAAACTAATGCAGAAATGCTTGAAATGGCTTGTTAATCCAAGTCAATGCATCGAGACAGTGAGTTATAAAATGTGGAAAGTAGACGAAACGAAGCACAGACGTTCCTTAAAAAGCTGTCGATCACCCTGACACAAAGGCTTGAGAGTTAGATAGGAACCTAGACGGTAAAAGAAAGTTGAGTTGAGAAATGGTGTTTGACGTCCCAGTCAAGAATATTTCACTTATATCGAGATGTCGCCAGCTATAGGCAAAATTGCAGAAATTTTGCTTGTGTGCTGCGTGGATGCCATTATACAACAGGGTTTTTTAGCGTGCCTACCATGACACGGGACCTCGTTTATTTTAAATGCCCATCCGAAAGAACCTTGACTTTCATTTTGTAATGCCGAGTGCTTGGCGAAAGAACAGTCACTACCCACTTTCAAGTCTTGGGTCTGACTCAGTCGGGGTTTGAACCCACGACATTCCACTTACGGAGCGAGCACTCTACCAACTGAGCTACCGCAGTGGTTAGACGGTAAAAGATGTATACGTTCTGTACCTGTCGACCCTTTAGATCAAGAGCCAAGATCTGACCTACTGTCTGATTTATATCTGCTGTAGCACTAATTTTTCAAGGTTTTAGAAGAGAAAGCAATAAAGTTTGTATCGTATCATATACTGTAATGGCGTATTTATTTTGTCGTAATTAATGGACACCAAAATACATGCCGTCTTGGCTGGAATATAAAATGCAGAGCGTTTTTAAATTCTTACGGGGATTTATTTTGGTAAAACATAGCCATATTCAATTTGCAAGTATACCACGCGGATTATGACGGTAAATTTCTGAATCAGTCCCTTCAGCTCTTGGTATGATTACTGTTGTTCTAACCACGGATTTGTTTCGATAGTGCCCCATATGTTGAAAGTTTGCAGACAATATTACCTGACAAGGGAAATGGAAACGTCGGTTCATGCGCAGTTCAATTTTTTTTAACCCGCATGATTATTCAGCGATATCCTTCCGGATTGAATGTGGCCGAAAAACTAGTGCTACAGCAGACGTGATTTAGACAGTAGTGAGTTTCGAACAATGATGGTGAGAGACAATGTAATCCGTAACCGCGCTTTAGTCCACTCGGACACCGAGACTCCACCACGCGGTTCAATATGGTGGAATGGGATAATCATGCTTTTTGTGCGATATTCCTATTGGTTTTAACCCGTGGTTATCTATATAAATATCAAATCGATTTTAAAAAATATCTATAAGTATGATAGAACTATAATTATCTAGTATGTATTTTTCAACAGATAATTTATTTAAAACTTCGATTGTCAACATGTATTACAAACAATTCTTGATTAGACAAATGATAATAAAAGTAAAAAAAAAACGTTGTTTAGAAGGTACAGATGAAAAAATATGAAAATTATCTATTAGTGATAAATATGTAACGAAAAAAGCAGTTTTATTTATTGAACAAAGGGTCTAGATCAATCCTGGAACATATGTTTGTAACAAGAAACAAAAACTAAAAATAATAGTTATATCTCCTGCTATTCCAAAAACATAACTTAAAAACCGACGTTGATTCGACTTATTTATGCCAAAGATGGGAGAAAAAGCATCCTTTTTTTATTTTTATTTAAGAGGGGGGGGGGGGGGGTTTATCTAGAAAATTAGTTTGGGTTCAAAAACCTGTGGTAAATCGAGTTTGAATTTAATTTTCTTAAACTTTGTTACACACACACACACACACACACACACACACACACACACAATAGTAATAATAATAATTATAATAATAAAAATAATAATAAAAATAAAATTATGCTAGGTTTTTTGGCTAAATTTCTTCAATACTGCTATTTTTGTGCTAATATAGATAATTATTCTAATAATGTATTAAGTTAACAGGTCAATTAAGAGTATCATAATACAATTACGATAAGTCAATGTATCCCTATATACTTCACCACTGCTAATACTAATATAGGTATTTCTTCCAATACTGTACCAAGTTTACAGGGCAGTGAATCGTATCATTGTTTATCTCATCCCAAATCTGTTTCATTTCTGAAGGCGTTTGACCATGACCAGTGACCACATCAACAAAGGAACATTTCTCCGGTTTACGTCTCTCTTTGGCAAATGTCCAGTCCATATGTAGATGGGCTTGGACCTTTGAGGCACAAATACCAGTAATAAAAATATCCTCCCATGGGAATGTTTTATGAAAGCACACTCGTAATAAAGGCGATACAAGGTCTACTGACAAAACATATGCCGGTCCTGCAATGTATGTAGGATATAAAAGGTCTGGATAGATATCTGTAGAAGTGTACCATTTAGATTTTTTATCTCTTATCGGTAAAGAAATATATACTTTTCGTCCAAGAACACTTTTAGTATATTTTTGAGTCTTTAGAATTTGCAAAAGATGAGGCACATTTAGAAATATATCTGTATCTACTTTGGCTACGTATCGGGCTTCTTTACAAAAAACTGCTGTCCATTTTAAAAGAAGAAATGACTTTATGGTTAAATTTTTATATGAGTCTATAAAATCACCTTGAGCAATGTCATGGTATATTTTACTTTCTTTTTCAACGCCATCTTGTAAAGTGGAGTTATTTCCCCTGCCTAGTAGAAACATTACTCGAACGGATTTATCTTTCCGAACAACGGAACCCCATGATTCTCGTATCGCTTGTCTTTTATCAAACTCTCCTGGGCTGGTTTCAATTACAATCATTAAGAACACTTTTGTTTCATTAATATCTTTACACATATCTTTTTCTAAAATTAGACCACTACAAGATGGCGACGGTGATGGAGGCGAAAGAATAAGGTCACTTGGAGTGTAACTGTCTATACATTTGAAGACATTTAATTCATGATAGATTGCCTTATTACTGTTATTTATGTAATGTATCTGATGATTTGGGGCTTCCACTTGGATCTGCTGAAGCACGTTCAGAAGGAAGAAAAATAACAAAGTCCAAAGGCAAATTACGCTGAATTTTTTCCTGGAAATCCCTCCTAAATGGATTGCTCGCAGGGCGTACCATTGACCTGTAAGTAGATAAAAAGTACCATAGTAATTCATATAAAAACATAAATATAAAATTATTCAAAGCTGCATTTAGTTTTTCTATGCACAACACATAAAGGGCGCATTTTTCCTAACTATGCCTCTAATGGAAAATGTAATACTTGGTTCAATGATAAAACCGCAAGTTTTAGATACAATGATCTTATTAAAGAAAACTGATCACGTGATTCGTTATCTGGCGAAAACGAGGCAACGTCAACAAACACAACAAATGAGCGCGAGTTCCAGAGCAATGCGGACACTTTGTCTTGCGTGCCAAGCCAAACTGCTGTTTTTGTCGAGCCTGGCATTGCTATGAGGCAAGACTTAGGTTTCACTTTCCCGGTGTCTAAGGCTGCGGCGGTGACGTTGCATTGGCGGCGGCGTGTCAAAATGTATAAGTTTGTGTTAAGGTAATGTACGTTTTACTTGATCAAAAACTTACCAGGCGAGACATTTAAATTCTTGTTATAATTCTTGTTATAATAAGAACATATTGTAATCATTTATTTCAATCGTTTTACAATTGTATTTAGAAACATTTTTCTTCTAATACATGTTACGATTTAAGTGTTTTATCAGCAGCGACATCTGTGGTTTTATTTACCAAATCAAGCTATAAACCCGACACCTGTCATTCAATTGAAGTCATTATTTGTTTTGAACGATTGTGTTGATATGCTAATCTACGTTTCCAACAACTTATACATGTATATAACTCTGATAGAAAAATATTTAAAGAACATTTCATTTATAAAACTAATATAATATTATGTAATTTTAAAGGTTAAATTTTTTATGGAGATTGGAGTGGAGTAATGGTGTTTTACGCCCCAGAAAGAATCTTTCACGTAATTCGAGGCGGTCAGTTCTGGGATAGTAGAGGAAAGTGGAGTGCCCGGAGAAAACTTTCGACCTTCGGCAAGCGAACTGACAAACTTTCTCACACCAGGATCTGTCCCGAGTGGGATTCGAACCCAGGCGGTGAGAGGCACTGTGATCCGTAAGCGCGCGCTTTAGACCACTCGGCCACCGAGGCCCCAAAAAATTTATGGAAAGATGCAGATTAAAGAAAACCTATAAAAACCATACGCATATAACAAATGCATATAATATGTAATAAATGTATGTATGTAAAAGTGGGTGTTTATTCCGGTTCAAGGACGGATGGATATGGGTTTCACCAGTCCACGAAATCATTACTAATCAAATTAACAGCATTTACAAGGCATTTTCTGAAAACTGTACCGTAAAGGGTTTTTTCCTTCTTTTCTTTCTTTTTTCTCCCTTTTTCATTAAAAAAGTTGTCGATTTCCATTGAAAATATCTTGAACCTCGATAATACGCCTGACGCAAAAAAAAATTACAAGTAGAATTATGGCAAAAAACATTTTCCTACGAGATAAACCACATCAATTACATTTTTTGTTGATAATAAAATGATGAATTTTATTTTCCATGTATAAAGTGTTGTAACTGTAAACAAACATAAATAGCTTTGGTTTTTACAAGTAGACTTCTTTTGGTAAAATTATACAGAACGTTTTTATTCATGCTAACTGAGTTGAGTATTGGTGTTTTACGGCTTGTTTTTTACAAGTAGACTTCTTTTAGTAAAAATATACTGAACGTTTTTATTCATGCTAATTGAGTTGAGTATTGGTGTTTTACGGCCCAGTCAAGATTCGTTCACTTATATTGAAGCGGTCTGTTCTGGGATGGAAGAGGGAACTGGAATATCCGGAGCAAAAACGACCGATCTTCGACAAACGAATTAACAAATTTTCTCAAACTAAGTTCGAGCCCAGCTTAATTCGAACCTTGGCCTGGAGAGTCATTGTGATGTGTAAGCTCGCGTTAGACCACTCGGCAACCGAAGACCCCTTTTTGTGAAATAATTTTAAATTGTATTTGGACTATTACTTTTTAACTCGTGATAAAACTTTATATATTTCTATTGAATACTATATTATAAATTTTGAGATTGGTGACTTCAAGCTTTCTTAACGGTTATGGAAGCTAAGTATGTCAGAAATTTTCAGAGTTAAAAAGTCCTGGTTTGTATGTATCTAACTCTTACACTGATAGGCCTAGGGGCCTCGGTGGCTAACACTGATAGAGGCCTAGGTGGCTAACACTGATAGAGACCTCGGTGGCTAACACTGATAGGGGCCTCGGTGGCTAACACTGATAGAGGCCTAGGTGGCTAACACTGATAGAGACCTCGGTGGCTAACACTGATAGGGGCTTCGGTGGCTAACACTGATAGAGGCCTAGGTGGCTAACACTGATAGAGGCCTAGGTGGCTAACACTGATAGAGACCTCGGTGGCTAACACTGATAGGGGCCTCGGTGGCTAACACTGATAGGGGCCTAGGTGGCTAACACTGATAGAGACCTCGGTGGCTAACATTGATAGAGACCTCGGTGGCTAACACTGATAGGGGCCTCGGTGGCTAAAACTGATAGAGGCCTATGTGGCTAACACTGATAGGGGCCTAGGTGGCTAACACTGATAGAGGCCTAGGTGGCTAACACTGATAGAGACCTCGGTGGCTAACACTGATAGGGGCCTCGGTGGCTAACACTGATAGAGGCCTATGTGGCTAACACTGATAGAGACCTCGGTGGCTAACACTGATAGGGGCCTCGGTGGCTTAACATGGATAAAGACATTGGTGAAATACATTAATAGTGGCCTCGGTGGCTTACACTGATAGGGGGCTCGGTCTGTCAACAATAATAGGGGCCTCGGTGGCTAACACTGATAGGGACATCGGTGAAAAACACTTATAGGGGCATCAGTGACTCACAATGATAGGGGTCTCGATGGCTAACACTGATAAAGGCATCGGTGAAAAGCACTAATAGGGACATCGGTGGCTTACATTGGCAGGGGGCCTTGAGCCCTATATCAAAATGTTCGTCATGTCAATACCTACAATATTCTAAAATACATGCCTATACAAAAAGTGTATAGTTTTCAAGCTAACGCACAATTTTAGTTTTTTTTTAGCAAAAAATAACATTTTAGGGGCATCAACTCCTACATGCATTATCATACAGTTACGAAACTTTGTACCTTTTTACATTTTGTCCTGCTGAACATTTTAACAATGTTTTAATATTATATATCTCTTATAATTTGGAAGAAAATAGCCCATATCTGCACAATTTACAAACTAGGTCATGACCTTGAACTATGACCTTGACCCCATTTTGAAGGTTATTCCAAGAAAAAGTCAAAACTGAAAACCCCATGTCAATATCTATTCATATAGTCAAGTTATAATAATTTGAAGCCATTTTACGAAATTTTTAAAATTAAACGCAAAAACGCGGTACCTTTTTTTCAGCCGAATTTCTCGATTTGTAAAAACTATATACTTAAGACTCTAGAGTAGCTGAAAATCAAATCAGTTTTTGTCTACCACTTTTGGTTTCAGAGAAGAAGATTTTTTAAGTTTTTTTCAAATGTAGGTCACAGTGACCTACTTTCTACAGCTATTGCAACCAAAAGTACAAATTTGAAAAGTGTCCTCCCAATTACCCTTCCTGTGAAGTTTGATTAATATTGGCCTGGTAGTTTCTGAGGAGTTGTCGAAAATGTGTTACAGATGCACACACGCACACACGGACATACGGACACACGCTGCGCCATGCCATAAGCTCACATGGCCTATAAGCCAGGTGAGCTAAAAAATTAACAAATGCAACTCCTCCCCCTACCTTGAATCCGACAATGTGTCTGTATAATGAGAGAATTAAAGAAATATGGGAACTAAAATCTGCTAGCCTGTCCTTAATATGACACTGTTATGCGTTTGTTTATCCAGCTGTTTGGATGAGTATATAAGTAAACAGCAACATCCTGTGTACGCTGATCACTTTAAAGAAATCACACATGCAAAAATATTAAAGTGTTAAATTCAGGTATCGATCTGAATTAAAAGACATCAAAAGTTCACATTTTAGTCATCGATATCAACTTCTTTGTTTGTTATCATTTTAACGTTTTATAAAAAAGAAAACATCCGATAAAAGCTACCCTTGAATGTGGTTAGCGTCAGTCGTCATGGTTACTGTTGCTATTGTCACGCTCTATGTTGTTATTCTACTGAATACTAGATTCTGTGACAATTGGTGACATGAAAATTAAGTTATCGACTTTTTCAACTGGATTTGTTTAGATGCGTTCCGAATGGAATCCAACGATATTCAAGGCACCATTGCATTTAAAGTATATTTTCTGCCACGTGTAATGTTTGTAAAGGAAGGGTTTTAAAGGAATTGCATTCGGTTTATTCTCTCCATAAAATGTGACATTTTTTAAAATATCTAACTATCTATCTATCTATCTATCTATAATAATAATAATAATAATAATAATAATAATAATAATAATAATAATCGTACTATCTATCTATCCATAATAATAATAACGTCATCATCTATCAATAATAATAATAATAATAATAATAATCGTACCATCTATTTATCCATAATAATAATAATAATAATAATAATAATAATAATAATAATAATCGTACCATCTATTTATCCATAATAATAATAATAATAATAATAATAATAATAATAATTATTATTATTATTATTATTATTCAAAATAATCATAAGAACCTTATAATATTAAATACAGAATACAACCAATTATTGAAGCTTAAAACAGTCAAGATTCGGTAGAGCTTGTTCCCACTATGGGGACTTTCTACAACGAAGCAAACTACCTACAGTTAATTTGTTGACGCAAGAATATTGCAAGCCTAGGCTAATCAAGGCCCTTAAAAAGTTTATACTGGATATATTTGACTTACCATAGTTCCTTGTTCCTTTCATTCTCAAAATTGACTTGTACTTGAAGGGTGTAGCTAGCTAGACAGGAGGTACTTACCCTTCCGGAGCACCCGGCCTCACTTCCTTGATGGAAGTTCATGTGTATAAATAAATTTGCCAGCTTTCAAAGTTTTTACTTTGTTTTTGGGATTGTGATTTGAACAATGACTGGTATGGTTGTGTTTTGGGATTGTGATTTGGACTGGTATGGTTGTGTTTTGGGATTTTGATTTGGACAAGGACTGGTATGGTTGTGTTTTTGGATTGTGATTTGGACAAGGACTGGTATAGTTGTGTTTTGGGATTGTGTTTTGGACGACTGGTAAGGTTGTGTTTTATTTTGTCGACGAGGTCAGTTTCGGACTAGTAGAGGAACACGTGGTAAAGAAGAAGAAGAAGACTTTCACGGAAAAGAGACCAGCAATCCTTCTCATATCGGATAATAGGATTACCCATAGTGCTATTTGAAAACACATGCTTATCTGTAAGAAAGCCGATGAAAAAGTCTATTTGTCATTATCATGGTTTTCTGTTCACTGATTGGGCAAGTCAGTTTATGTGTCTGATCAATGAATTGTACATTGGTGACTAAATCGTCTAAAAAGCCTCCGTAAGTTGGAGGAAGTGGGTTTAAACTCCGACCGGGTCTGACCTAAGACTTAAAAGTGGGTAGTGATTGTTCTTTCGCCAAGTATTGGATATAATGAAATGAAAGTCGCGGTTCTTTCGGATGGGAACTTAAATTCTATGAAAAACCAAAGTTACGACTTTGAGTTAGCCAGTAACGACTTTTTGAATGCACAGACCAATAAAGTCGCCGGATACACCCCATTGCTTTTTCAGTACATTTAGTTTGTTTCAATATTAATCTTCATTAAGTCATACATAAATGAGTTTTTTTGCTTAAAAATAATTTTTTTCGTCCATGCTTAAGAACAAGCGATAGATCATTATGTAAAAAGCTCCACTCCAATATATGACAAACCATTACGCATTTATGTCGAAGTACGTTTGTTAAGTCCCTACAATTAAAGGGTAACATAGCAGTAGCAAAAATATGTTTGATGCTATTTTATCAACTGACCATAACGATATTAAGACTACTTGTTCGCTGTGACCTACAAAATGGATTTACTTGATCGGTATGACCTACATCATGAATTAAATTGATGGCTTTTACCTACATAATGAACTGACTTAATCGCTTTGACCTACATAATGCATTCATTTGGTCGCTTTGACCTATACCATGAACTAACTTGATGCTTTGACCTTCATAATAAATTTACTTGATTGTTGTGACCTACATTATGAATCAACTAGCTCGCTGTAACCTTATATGGAATCTTTTGTTCGCTGTGACCTACATTATGGATTTTTTTGATCGTTGTGACCTACATCATTGATTTACTTGATCGCTATGGCCTACATAATGGATGAACTTGACCGTTGTGACCTTCATCATGGAGTTAATTGGTCGTTATTGCCTACATAATGGATTTACTTGATCATTGTGACCTACATCACGATTTAACTTGATGGATGTGACCTTATATGGATTCACTTGATCGCTGTGACCTACATCATGGATTTACTTGATCGTTGTGACCTACATAATGGATTAACTTGACCTTTGTGTCCTACATCATGGATTTAATTGGTCGTCATGGCCTTTATAATGGATTTACTTGACTGTTGTGACCTACATAATGGATTAACATGATCGTTTTGACCTACAGCATCAATTTACTTGGTCGCTGTGACCTAAATAAACAATTTATTTGGTCGCTTTGACCGACACCATGAATTGACTTAATGGCTTTGGCCTACATAATAAATTTACTTGATCGTTGTGACCTACATAATGGATTAACTTGATAACTGTGACCTTATATGGATTCACTTGTTCGCTGTGACCTACATTATGGATTTACTTGACCGTTATGACCTACATAATGAATTTACTTGACCGCTGTGACCTACATCATGGACTTTATTGGTCATTATGGCCTACATAATGGATTTACTTGACCGTTGTGACCTACATAATGAATTTACTTGATCGTTGTGACCTACATCATGGACTTTATTGGTCATTATGGCATACATAATGGATTTACTTGACCGTTGTGACCTACATAATGAATTTACTTGATCGTTGTGACCTACATCATGAATTTTATTGGTCGTTATGGCCTACATAATCGATTTACTTGACCGTTGTGACCTACATAATGAATTAACTTGATCGTTGTGACCTACATCATGGACTTTATTGGTCGTTATGGCCTACATTATGGATTTACTTGACCGTTGTGACCTACGTCATGAATTAACTTGATCGTTATGACTTACACCATGAATTAGCTTGATATCTGTGACTACATAAGGCATTCACTTGTTCGCTGTGAGCTACATTATGAATTAACTTGATGGCTTTGACCTACATAATAAATTTACTTGACCTTTGTGACCTACATCATGGACTTAATTGGTCGTTATGGACTACATAATGGATTTACTTGACCGTTGTGACCTAAATAATGGAGTGCCTTGATCGTTATGACCTCTACCATGAATTTGCTTGATCGCTGTGACCTAAAAAAGCATTTCATTTTGTCGCTTTGACCTACATCATAAATTAACTTAATGGCTTTGGCCTACATAATAAATTTACTTGATCGTTGTGACCTACATCATGAATTAACTTGATCGATGTGAACTGATATGGATTCACTTGTTCGCTGTGAATAACATTATGGATTTACATGATCGTTGTGACCTAGAACATGGATTTACTTGATCGTTGTGACCTACATCATGGGCTTTATTGGTCATTATGACCTACATAATGGATTTATTTGACCGTTGCGACCTACATAATGGATTTACTTGATCGTTGTGACCTACATCATGAATTAACTTGATCGATGTGAACTGATATGGATTCACTTCTTGCTGTGACCTACATTATGGATTTACTTGATCGTTGTGACCTACATCATGAATTTACTTGATCGTTTTGACCTACATAATGAATTTACTTGATCGTTGTGTCCTACATCATGGACATTATTGGTCGTTATGGCCTACACAATGGATTCACTTGACCGTTGTGACCTACATAATGGATTTACTTGATCGTTGTGACCTAAATCATGCACTTAATTGGTCGTTATGGTCTACATAATGGATTTACTTGATCGTTGTGACCTAAATCATGCACTTAATTGGTCGTTATGGTCTACATCATGGATTAACTTGATCGTTATGACTTACACCATGAATTAAATTGATAGCTGTGGCCTACATAATGCATTCACTTGTTCGCTGTGACATTCATCATGAATTAACTTAATGGCTTTGACCTACATAATAAATTTACTTGATCGTTGTGAACTATATCATGAATTAACTTGATCACTGTGCATTTACTTGTTCGCTGTGACCTACATTATGGATTTACTTGTTCGCTGTGACCTACATTATGAATTCACTTGTTCTTTGTGACCTACATTATGAATTCACTTGTTCGCTGTGACCTACATTATGGATTCACTTGTTCGCTCTAACCTACATTATGAATTTACTTGTTCGCTGTGACCTACATTATTGATTCACTTGTTCACTGTGACCTACATTATGGATTCACTTGTTCACTGTGACCTACATTATGGATCTACATTATGGATTCACTTGTTCACTGTGACCTACATTATGGATTCACTTGTTCACTGTGACCTACATTATGGATTCACTTTTTCGCTGTGACCTACATTATGGATTCACTTTTTGGCTGTGACCTACATTATGAATTTACTTGTTCGCTATGACCTACATTATGGATTCACTTGTTCACTGTGACCTACATTATGGATTCACTTTTTCGCTGTGACCTACATTATGGATTCACTTTTTCGCTGTTACCTACATTATGGATTCACTTTTTCGCTGTGGCCTACATTATGAATTCACTTGTTCGCTGTGACCTTCATAATGGATTTATTTTGAGATCATTTTATCTTATTAGTACGACCATTTTTCTTGGCGTTTTTTTCAGGACAAACCCTTGATCAGACAGTTAGAATTTTTATCAGGGGATTCGTTCTACATATTTTAAATCTGTTGAGGTATCAGCCTTGGGAGCGGGAGGTTGTAAGTTCAAATCCCGGCATACAGAAGACTTTATAATTCGAGTCATTGCTACCTCGTTAGACGTTAAGCATTATGAGGACAAAGTGTAAAATGGTTTACCAAGATAATGGACAGGGGGTGGTATGATTGTCTGCGGCATATTGACGTCGTGAGTCCGATGAGCATCTTACCAAAGGCCGCTCTTAGTGTGCGCTACTACACGACTACAGGCCATACTACACACTCGCACATCAAACACATACGTGAACTTGTTCTTCGATAAAAAAAAAACCCTTGCCTTCGTCGCGAAGAGCTTAAAAAGCTGATGCAACGTTAAATAAATTTACAACAACAACAACTAACCGTTGAAAAATGATATACCTGGGAATACATTGGATAAATACAAACCGAGTTTTAAACAACTAGTTATTTTATTAACAACATGTATAATTATACACAATAAAAGGAAACTATCTAACCGTGAAGTTTATGACACAGTTCTATAGTAAATTTTAAAAAGTTTAAACTTGTATTTAAACGATAATATAACCAAGAATGACAGAATGGAGTGGAGTTTTACGTCTCAGTAAAGATATTGGGAGGGGGAGGGGAGGTGGGAAATTCCAGGGGCAGTTATGATTTGTATAGAAACTGGAGCCATCGACCTTAGGAAAGCGTTCTGACGAACTTACCCACAGAGGAGTTTTTTCACCCGAGTAACATCTGAATCAAGGGGAGGCCCTAAACCTGTGATTTAGACACTCATACATCGAGACCCGCGTTAGAAGCCAGGACAAATGATCATGTATGAACATTATAATTGTTTAGAAATGCTGTGACAGAAATAATATTTATGGTGGCTTATTTCTGACATATTGACATTTAAAATATTTAAAATAAACTAGTCGAGAATATCTGCTAGTAGGTAATCAACGAGCCTTGAAATTCTGACTATCAATATTCAAAGACATGTTTTAACAGCTGAACAAAAACCGTACTAAATGAAATAGTTGTATTTTATAGGAGTGCAATGCTATACAGTGCCAGTAGTTACGTATTCTGAATTCATTGTTACCCCCTTACCTGTAAATTCTAACTAAACTTATTTTTTAAAATGTCAAAACTTCAAAATGACTGGACGATTTTGTTATTTTTTTTATATTTAAATCTTTATAACTAAAGAAAAGCCGAGTTGATTGATAATATTTTAAAACCCAATTCAAGAATTCCCTACATGTATCGAGGCGGTCAGTTATGAGATGATGAAGAAAACCGGAGTGCCCAGAAAAAAACCTCCAAAGGTACATGAACCGACAAATTATCACACACTGGGATCTATCCTAGCTTAATTAGAACCTGGGTGGTCATAGACACTATGATGCTTAAGCACGCGCTTTAGACCGCTCGGCCACTGAGGACCCTTTTTTAAGTGGAAAACATGGACTGGGTACACACCACGTTTAACCGGAGTATCCCGAAACATGTATGCATGTTAAATACAACATATCACTACCTGGTCACATCAAAATATTTATATGTGTGAACTTATATCTAGAGTTCATGTATAGAAAACCATAAATTAAAATCGCCCCACATAATGAATGAATGAATGAATGAATGAATGAATGAATGAATGAATGAATGAATGAATGAATGAATGAACAAACAAGCGAACAAGCAAACCAACCAACCAACCAATAAATAAATAAATAAATGAATAAATAAATAAATAAATATAAATAATAAATAAAATGAATAAATAAATAAATAAAATGAATAAATAAATAAATAAATAATTAAAAATAAATGAATGAATGAATGAGCGAATGAATGAATGAATGAATTAATTAATAAACATGAATGACAGGTTAAAACAGACAGGTCAAACTTGTTGTCTGTATTTATACGGGTATGAACAAAATAAACGCATATATCGGATTATCTAATGGTCACAAGGTTTTGTGTTCGTGGTTTATTTGTACTGGGTGGATTTGTATACACAAAGCGATCCGGGTATATTTTTGTCTTTTTTCCGATCCCTTTGTCATTTTTAAATAAATTGTGAAGTTGGTTGATCAGCGAGCGACTATGACCGATATTTTCTTGTTTTTTTTCTTCATTTATGATTAAAAGATTCTTCTTGGTTATTTATTCATTGATCTAATAACATATCAATTTCATTCAATTGCCTCAGGTGCTATTCAGTGCATGTTTGAACTGGAAATGTCATACGTGTGTTAATGTTATGATGTTCATAATACAGAAATACATCGATACTAATGAACTATGTTTCATGACCAAGTACAAGCATTTGTGGTAGGAGTTCCTTCGGTAACAGCCATGTCCTCCCTCTCAACAATGAATTCAAAAAAAAAAAAAAAAAAAAAAAAAAAAAAAAAAAAAAAAAAAATTTACACACAAACATTTAAAATGGCTTCACTTAATCTCTGTAAAAATTTAAATTTAATGGAGGGTTAAAAATATACGTCCCCCTCCTTGGTTTCAAATGGTAAACGTTTTGAGGTTAACCTGTGTAAAACGACCACATCAGTGATTTCATTGAACAAGTTGTCTTCATTTACAGGATCACCTCACATTATGTTACAGATATGTTTTAAATAGTATTTTTCAAGCACATACCCGTTAAACCAGAATCATACCTTTCAGGTAGTCTTGTTCAACCAGAGTATTTTAAAGAAGACCGATTTTAAATATAACCTTGTCAGATTTTGTATATTGTGTAAATATACCTCTTGTACCACCTCCGATAGTTTAAAGTGAATAAAATTTGGATTGAATCGAATTGAATTGAATTGAATTGCCTATATCAACACCGTTCGAGGTGTCATGTGCAGAATTTTGAATTTTTACAAAGAGAAATATTCAAAATATGTCATGTGCAGAATTTTGAATATTTCTCTTTGTAAAAATTCAAAATTCTGCACATGACAGAGGTACACGATACACGAGTTCTCTTGGTCCTTATAAGCAGGTGATGGGATGACCTACAAGAGTTCTCTTGGTCCTTATAAGCAGGTGATGGGATGACCTACAAGAGTTCTCTTGGTCCTTATAAGCAGGTGATGGGATGACCTACAAGAGTTCTCTTGGTCCTTATAAGCAGGTGATGGGATGACCTACAAGAGTTCTCTTGGTCATTATAAGCAGGTGATGGGATGACCTTTGGGACAGGGTTCGACGGGATGTGTAGCCCACAATCTCCCAATTTAATATATAACCATGTATATTTTAAGACCCTGGATTTGTCGCATCGTTTATTTCTGGGTACGTCGATTTCGTATTGTCATAAATAAGCACCGTCTAGGAATGGTCATTGGTCAGTTTCATTTACTAGTATTACAATTTCAATGACTCAGTTTTATTTTGAATCGAGATATTGAAAATCACAAACAGTGATAAAATTCTGCAAGTCACAATATAGATGATCTCAAAACGCCACATTTACTTAATACCTAAAATATTTTTGAAACATATACCCGAGTTTTAATAAATGAAATTACAATCATTTCTCATGGCTGGTAGTGACTGAGTTTGTAACGTATAAAACACTAACGAAACGAAACTGGAGAAATCGTTATTATACATGTAATATCAAATATCAAAATATAATGGTTTTAGATACCTGTTATAGTAAATTCTCTTGATTTCTCCGTCATAACTGCTGGTTGAATTTAACAAGATCCATATTATATATCCATAAACATTCTATACTGGGCAACGGATTTATAGCCGGACAATGATCTAACGTTCTCCATTAACTTTCTCACCTGTGTAATAAACAGAGAAACGGCAAAATATTTAACTAAAGTTGATTTATATTTAAACGAGTACGACGTGGAATCAATAGTTACTCATGCAGATCCAGGCTTTTGTATGCGAAATCCATTCCACTGCGTATCAACAAAATCCGGTTACGTATATTTAATATTAAACTCTTTAAATCTTTGGACAATAAAATGGACTTTGTCAATATATTTTATTTTATAATGACCACTGAGTTGACACAGATTTTTATTGACACGCCATACAGCCAAACATCAACTAAAACAGTTTTTCTTAGTAGGAACTGCCACGGGAATGTTCGTGTAAAGGGGAGACGATTCTATTCAAATCAACCGCTTTCCATATTTTTGGGAATTTTGTAATTGATTCATAAAAATAACTTAATAAAAATAAAAAAGTCCATTCACAATCTTGGATTAAAGATCTAACCAAAAATCGGTGGAATTAAACATGAGAGAGAGAGAGAGAGAGAGAGAGAGAGAGAGAGAGAGAGAGAGAGAGAGAGAGAGAGAGAGAGATGTTAAAAACTACATTTTAATTTATAACTAAATAAACGAAGAAATTTTCTATTTTACATTTTCAAAATAAGCGTATTTGTGGTATGTATTTTACAAATCATTCACAAAATTTAATAAAAAGATATCTGCATCCATTGGTTACTAAATCAAAAAAATTTAAAAAAAAAAAAAATAATGTCATGATTTTACATTTAAACTTTCTGTATGAAATATTTAGAAGTTTTAACATGTGTATCATATTTTAAGTTTAAATAAGAATTAAAAAATAAAATAAAATAAAATAAAATAAAATAAAATAAAATAAAATAAAATAAAATAAAATAAAATAAAATAAAAAAAAAAATAAAATAAATAGAATAAAAAATAAAATGAAATATGTTACAAATAAAATAAAATAAAATAAAACAAAATAAAAATAAAAATAAATAAATAAATAAATAAATAAATAAATAAATAAATAAATAAATAAAATAAATAGAATAAAAAATAAAATAAAATATGATACAAATAAAATAAAATAAAATATATAAAATAAAAATTAATAAAATAAAATAAAATTAAAAAAGGCAGTTGTGTTATCTTTATATAAAACCTTTTAACATTCACAAGATGATGTTTACATATAAATATTTCACACCACCCCCCCCCCCCCCCCCCCCCCCCCCCGATAAAGGATGTTTTCTTTAAAATGATCAAATGCAAATAAAAAACAACCGTAACTCTACATAGATATGATTATATTAAAAAAAAATAAATAGAATAAAATAAATAAATAAATAAAAACATTACAATATATTGAGGTAACTTATCCTTTTAATAATATTTTACCACTACGGTTGCTCAGTTGGCAGAGTGCTGGCTTCGTAGACATGGACATGGACATGCCATGCTGGTAAACTTTTAAATACTGTCCAGTCTATATACAACTCTGTCAAGTCATGTGTTAGATTTAGTGGTAAAATTAGCGACTTTTTCAAATGTAATACTGGTTTAATGCAAGGAGAAGCTCTTTCTCCTCTTTTATATTCACTGTTTGTTAATGACATGGAGATGGAATTCATTAGAGGTAATTGTAACTCAATTGAACTACAGTCTATAAATCTATTTTTACTTATGTATGCAGATGACACAGCACTTTTTTCAGAAACGGTGTCTGGTCTGCAAAGTATGTTAGATTCATTACATTGTTATACTTCAAAATGGAACTTAACAGTAAATATCCAAAAAACAAAAGTTATGGTTTTTCGAAATGGCGGTAAAATCAAAGATTGTGAAAAGTGGTTATATGATGGAAAACCAATTGAGATTGTAAACAATTTTATTTATTTAGGATTATTGTTTAATTATAATGGTAAATTTAATTCTACTCAGAAATATTTAAGTAGTCAGGGTCGTAAAGCTATGTTTTCTCTTATGTCAAATATTAAGAACTGGAAACACAGTTATCTCTCTTTGACACATACTAGTATGTTAGCAGTGTTTTAGGTTACTCGTGTTTGACAAATCTGTTGATATAGAAAAAATTCATTTACAATTTTGTAAAAAGTTTTTATGTGTAAGAAAAACAACAAGTAATGAAATGATTTATTTTGAATTGGGTCGTTTACCATTACATTTTTTCAGGCAAATAAGAATTATAAAATACTGGTTAAAATTGTTAAAAACTGATAATTGTATTTTGCATTCATGTTATAAAGAGTTATTGAGTAGAATTGAAACAAATTGTAAATTTAATTGGTCAATATGTTAGAGATTTATTATCAACGATGGGTTTTCATGATATTTGGTTAATGCAATTTGTTGATAATGAAAAACTATTTTTGAGTGTTTTTTCTTCTACTTTAAAGGATAATTATATACAGAATATGCTTGAATATTTTGAACAGTCCTCAAAGTGTGATTTTTATAAGTATTTAATAGATACTCATTATTTACAATATTATTTGAGAAAACCAATCCCACTTAAGTATCAACAAACCATTTGTAAATATAGACTCTCTGCTCATGATCTTTTGATTGAAAGAGGAAGGTATACAAATATTGAAAGAAAAAACAGACTGTGTACATGTCCGTTAAATGTTGCTGAGGATGTATTCCATTTTGTACTTATTTGTCCTTTTTATAAGAATGTTCGCAAGCAATATATTACTCTGGACACGCCCTCTGCTTACTTTTTGGTTCATGTAATATTAAACAATTGTGTAACTTGGTAAATATCTTTTAGCTGCTGAATCGGTTAAACAAAATATATCACAAGCTTCCTTCCAATTATATACTTTTTAATACATGTATTGCTTCTGATACATGTCACACACAATGTTTTGTAAATATGTATTAGATAAGATTTGTATTTTTATATCATACGCCATACTTAATGCATTTATTTATTATGTAATGTAATTTAAGATGCTGATGAGTTGTTAACTTAAAGCAAATAAATTATTATTATTATTATTATTATTATTATTATTATTATTATAGTCTCACCTAACGTACAACATACAACATTGCGATTAAATCATAAAAATATATACAAGTAACCACTCAAATAAGAGTTACGAGAAACTTAGTAAAAAACCTATAAAAACTACGACCAATTAAATATCTGCACTAACCTATCCACTAAAAATTCTAAAAAATATATATATACAAATGCTTAAAAATTTACATTTAGTTTAAGATCTATATAAAAAAGCACTACGACGAATTAAAATATCACAGCAGGCTTTGGCACTGATTTTAATCACCTCTGGGTTTGAAAGAATAAAATAAAGTTTATTATTTTCTGTGAAAGTATCGAAACCATTACATATTGCACATGCATTTTGAAATAAACGAAATCGAATGTCTTCGGTACAAGGGACAATTTAATAACACGTGACACTCATCTTCAAATAGATCATTACAGACAAAACAAGTTCTTTTTTCTTCCGGTAAATTTTCGTATCGTCCCGTCTCAAGTCGTAGTGGCGCTACTCCGCATCTAAACTTTGCCATGGCACTACGATGCTTTCTGGGTAAATTATTTATGACAAAGTCCTCTGACCGGTATTCTGATTTAAAAATTTGTAAGTCCTTAATTTATTTTTTCCGTTGCCGTTAGTTTCTCGATTTATTATTTCGCGCCAATCATTCTTTAATGTCACAAACATACTGTCAGTTATCAAATTTAAAAACTTTATTTTGTTATAAACCGTTGAAATTTCGGTAGGATTTATACCCAAGTCAGTTAACTGTTTTTCTACACGAAAGTTCCAATTCCTAATAGAATTACTGGCTTTATTGTGGGCCCACTGGAAAATACGTTTATTTAGCCTCGCATTGTCCATCATCTCCAATCTATAAACGTGTGAAAAAAAACACATTTCAATTGTTTTATAAAGGACAGAGTCCAGCCCATATCACCAGAGACGGCAGCATTTGGGGTGTATTTTCCGACACCTAAAAAAACCCCTACACGCCCTGTTCTGCACGGCCGTAATGCAAGAGTATTCCGATGTGCCCCAAACCGATGCACCATAACTGATAGTTGGCCACACAATGGCATCATACTGTTTACTAAAGGAATTGTAAGAAAGACCACCCATAGATTTAAACTTAGAAATAACCAGACGGAGGGCTCGACTGCCAGACTGTGCAACGTATTTTGCTGTTTTAGCATAATCCAAGTGTTGATCGAGCACTAGTCCTAAATATTTGTAGCTTATAACCATATTTATGGCACTATCAGAACAACGGAATATGAAGTCCGATTTTGACACAGAGTTTCCGCGAAAATGGACAACACCTGACTTTTCATTATTAATAGCAATATTGTTATTACTACACCAGTCTGATAGAATGTCAAGCATACATTGAAGATGAGCTTCGGTTTCAGCAACTATAACTAAGTCGTCCGCATACATTAGGCAGTGAACGATCTCCTCACCTGTTTTTACACTCTTACCAACACTATTCAATTTAAAAGAAAGGTCATTGATGAACATATTTAAGAGAATAGGAGACAGTATGCAGCCTTGTTTTAATCCACTGTAAACATCAAATGCGTCCGTTATGTAACCATTTATCCGTATTCTAAAGCTAACATTATCATATAATGACTACATTACTTTTAGAAGTTGTCCTCGCAATCCGATATTTTTAAATTTTTTTCAGAGCAAGTTCCGGTCCACCGTGACTGTCGTATGCTTTGCGAAAGTCAATAAAGGCTGCAAAAGTAGCATGTCTTTGTTTTTTACGCGTATCTACAATCGATGTCAATGTATGGAGGTGGTCGATTGTGCTTCGATTTTTTTCGGAACCCATTCTGCTCATCCGTAATGATATCGTTTTGTTCACACCAAGTACTAAGTCTATGATTAATAATACCACAGGATATCCTGTAGGCTGTGGATGCCAAAGCAATACCCCTATAACTGAGGGGGGTCTATCCACCGTTGAGTTCTTAGGAATGGGATTGACAATGCATTCTGACCAAATTCTAGGAATTTTACTTTTCTCAAAACATAGTTTAAACAAACGGTATAGAAAGTGTAAACATTTGTCCGATTTTAGTACCTCAGCCGGAACACCATCGTTTCCTGATGCTTTATTAGTTTTAGCATTTCGCACCGAATTAAAAACTTCCTGCAACTCAATAGGTCTATCTAATTCAAAATTAAAAGTGTCTTGAAAATTATCATTTACTGTCGAATCATCGTTAACCACCGTGTCTGTGTTAAAAAGACCAGAAAAATCGGTTTTCCATTTATTTAGGACACTCTCTAAATCATTTAATACACTACCGTCCTCTGCTAGAACCTCCATCGGAACGCGATTTACCCTATCAAACCCTACACCGATTTTACCAACTTTTTTCCAAAATAAAATTTGGTCACCTTCAGCCGAATATAAAGATCATCTTGTTGTTTTTTCCAGTAGACGCGTTTATGCCGTTGGCAAACTTTGTCAAACTCTTTACGTTTTTCAATAAAAGTTTTGAGCTTTGATTTGTTATTTCCGTTGGCCTTCATCCACAGTTTTTTCGCGACCACACACTTCGTTCCATAGAATAGTTAACTCCTCTGACCACCAGGGCTTTTTTATGCGTCGTTTTTTATTAGACACACTGTTCAAGGGTTAAGGTGGTTATTCATTTCGCTTTAAAGCACAGTGCAAAAAATCAGAATACGCAGCGTCTATATCGCATTGTTCTTTATCACCTCATTCAAGAGTAGAAATGATGTCATTTAGACTCATCAAAACATTTTCACCACACATAAAATCCTGCGACGGATTACTATTGTCGTACTTTGTAAACTGTATGTCTGGTAATGTATTTTTCGTATGTGGGAGATCAAGGGTTCGAACACCGGCCGGGTCTGACCAAGACTCGATATAAATGAAACATTCTTAACTGGGACGTAAAATCCCACTAAATCAATCAAATTGATCAATTATGTTTCAGGCAAATGTCACTACAAAACCAAATTTTATATAATGTATAATTACCTACAAGGTACTCTTGTCCTGTCCTTAACCCGTTTTTTTGTACGTAGTGTAAAACGATATGATATGCCGATAATTTTATCATTAAAACTACATATATATTAAAAAAAATAGTAATCTGAGATAAAATGACAGCGTAAAAACTGGTCCTTATCAGGGAAATTTTATAGGCTTAAATATCTTTATCCCATGCATGGATGGTTTTCTTTTTCTGCAATAATTGTTAAATCTTAAAATAACAATATGTCTTTACATCTCTAAAGTCGAGACAAGTTCAATACTTCAGACTGTAAAATCACCTTGATATTATTGTTACCTCCACACACACACACGACAAGAAAATTAACATCACGGCTGCAATTTCCCCCCAAAAAAAAAAAAAACATCCAAATTTTGTGATTTTTTAAGAAGTATTTTATTTAACTGAGGGTTAATTAATTACACGTTCTTTAGCGTTCCATTCCTGTCGTGAAACGGGGCATCAGTTTTTAAGGTCTCTTTTGAAGGACCCCGTGGCTTTTATTTCTAAATGCCGAATACTCGGCGAAAGAACAGTCATTACTAATTTTTAATTCTTTGTCAGATCCGGCCGGGATTCGAAACCGACCTCCCATATACTTAGCGAGTACTCTACTAACAGAGCCATAGTGGTACATGTTACAAGAAGGGTTGTCTGAAAGAAATTAAAGTTACAAAAGGTCTTCAGAATGCCAAAGATATCATCGACCATGTTTTCGAAAGATGAGGGAGGATGAACAACAACCACACTGTATCGGCAATGGCTGTCGACCATAAAACACAGCTCTTTAATTTATTATTATTTTCGTTTTAAAGATTTGGTTTGTTAGTTTTTTTCAAATAAATTTAAATGTCAATTTAAATGAAAATAATATATACGCAATCCCATTACGTTGGTTGCTGTAAAAAATATTGTCTCCCTGCATCGCTAACCTTATTGAACCAATGTTTTCAATATTTTGCAAAATATACAAGGTCATATTCCTATCTCCAATATAAATATATAATTTTTTAACTGCCGTTAACTTTCTGACATAAGTTCTTGTAAATTTCGATGGGGTGATAAACATAAAATATCAGATTTGCGGATTAGCCATCAATTGCAACGCTACAGTTTATTTCAAGTAAATCATTTTTTAAAATTTTATTTGCATCTTCTGAAAAAATATATAGGTATGATATAAATGAAAAAGTTCAGGTTAAGAATGTTTTTTTATTTGCAACAGTCAAGTATTTTTTTTTACAGCAAATGCTTATTCTCAACAGCAGTTCATGCAGTGTGTGTGTGTGTGTGTGTGTGTGTGTGTGTGTGTGTGTAAACTGCCTCATACGATTGCGCAATGATGTGAACTTTTAAAGTGCTTTCCAATGTTAAATATAGTACGAGCTTACCAAAAAAGATTCAAGTACCCCTTTTCAAAATGTGTCAGAGGAAAGATGCAGGGGCGGATCAAGAATGTGATTAACGGGAGGGGGAGGGTGTGGGAATTTGATTATAAGATATTGCAAGCGTCGAAATCTCAAGCCCACAGCGGCTAGGGGTCTTAAGGCGGCAAAAGGCCTTTATCAGGTGGAGAACCCTGTTTTGGGGTCTTGGGGTAAAGACCCGTCTAAATCTAAAAATGAATTTTAATACATGTGTTTCTGGAGACTTTTTGACCATTCTCTCTCTCTCTCATTCTCTCTCTCTTTTGAATTTTTCAAAAGGGGGTGGGTTGGGTTGCAACCCAGGCAACCCCACTTCAATCCACTAATTGGATTACTTGCATCTGTAGTACAAATACCTCAAAAACGTGAATATCTTTTTGGCTTGAAATAATTAAACTTTTTTTTGTAATCGAATAAATCTAAATTACCTTCAGCACATTTATTAAACCGGAAGACATGAAATATGCATACAATAAATTGTTATATATTTATCTAATATCCCTTTTTGTTTTGCAATGAAGACTGAGCTCTTTGGTGATTTATCTGCAACTTGATGCAACCCAGAAAGGGTGCGAATGTTGGTTAGGCCACATTTTAGGCTACCCCATTGTAACCAACTACTTAACAAAAGGTATTTGCTTGTCTGCCTTTGAGTAGAACTAGTATTATAATACGCAATATTTTGATAATTTACTTATATCATTTTATATTTTATCGGTTGATAAAATGAGATAGAATGCTCCAGACAAGAATATTTGACCTATAACAAAACGACGAGAAGTGGCAGAATTCTTCACCCTTGCATTGTGTTCCGGCTGAGGGCAATGTACTGGGGATGTTCTTAAACACGTTATGCTTACCATGAGAAAGGACATCGGTCTTAAAAGTCGCTCCCTAAGGACAGGTCAAACCCATTTATGTAGAAATTACGCTACATGTGACACTGGCGGATTCAAAGAAGGGGGGTGGGTGGGTTGCGGGATTTGCAACCCTCCCACCACTTTGAAAAATTAAAAATGAGAGAGAGAGAGAGAGAGAGAGAGAGAGAGAGAGAGAGAGAGAGAGAGAGAGATATGTCTAAAAGTTCTCGAAAATATTAAAGATTCATTTTTCGCCGGACCAAAACAGGGCACTGCCCTGGACCTGCCAAGATCCTACAGCAGCCCCAAGACCCGTCGCCGCTGGTAGCTTGAACCTTCGTCGCTCGCAATATCTTATGGAGAACAGGTAAAGCTGCTATATATTACAACGTTTTGATGATTGATTGATTAGATATAATGTTGTTTAACGTTGCATCAGCAATTTTTAAGGTTTTTCCCGACGAGAGAAAGGTTATTAATTTTATATTGATTTATTTTAGAATAAGTTGTAGAAAAAAAGAGATGTGTAAGTGTGTATTATTGTCGTTTATTTTACTAGCGCAAACACAGGGCGAATTTTTTTAAGTTTCAAGCTCACCGATTCAGTATGGCGCATACAAACATTATACTCTTACGTCACACAACTTGTAACCGGATGTACTAGTCGATACTTTGATCACCTAGTCCCGAGTGTGAAGCAGGAAAGCAGTAACTCTTGAAAAATATAGACTTATATTTGACCGAATCAGGATTTTTAACCCGATCTTGTCCTCTCGGTGTGTGTGTGTGTGTGTGTGTGTGTGTGTGTGTGTGTGTGGGGGGGGGGTAATACTAAGCCACCGAGGCGGTTCTAAAATTAAAGAACATTTCACAGGCATTGAAATTCAAAAGAAGTTTATGTATAAAATTACATGAACTTTCTCTTCCTGTTCCGTGTTCCTTCAAGCATCACAGTGATTTTCACAGCCTAGGTTCGATCTTCACTCGAAACAGACTCTATAATCTTATCGCTAATGTAAGTCCGTCATTTCAAATTCGATCTTATTCATATCACAGTCTTTTTGAATATTTTTGTCAAAGAAGCAATGGAAAGTTACGCAAGACGTATCTCGGCAAGTACGCATTATAAACTTTATAACGCGAAAACGATTTTTGTTCTTGTAAGTGAACCTACGTTTTGTGTTAGAGAATCCGACATCGATTTTCAAACTTTTTAAAATTTTATTTATTTATTTATTTATTTATTTATTAATTTATTTATTTATTTTTATTTAAAAAAAAACATAAACATTGATAATATCGAGTTTCGTGATTTTTGCCAAATTTATAGGTCGCACGGTTTCTAGGTCAGTATGTCAAGAGGTTTAGCTCGCTACTTTCTCTTATACTGCTAACAAACTATCTACTGAGCTTCCATACTCGCAACGTTTCAGACTACAATGACCTTATTACTTTTGTGACTTCTAGTTAGAGAGTGAACACTCTAATCAAAGTTACCGTACGCGTACAGGTAGATTTTAAGCAAAAATTGGCATTATTCTAAAATATGTGTGATGTAAACGCGGAAGTGTATTATAAGTTACATGGTTTGTAAGTGTCCGGTACGGAATGATACAGGGTCAGTAGAAAAGATACCGGGTGAGGCGTGAGCCGAACCCGGTATCTTTTCTACTGACCCTGTATCATTCCGTACCGGACACTTACAAACCATGTAACTTTTTTACCCTACCGATGACCCAATGCTAGATCTAAATATTGCTGATGAAAGAAATTAAAAATTAAAAAAAAAATGTCCGACTGCAATACAATATTACAACAAGGAATATGACTTAATAAGGTTTAATGCATGTTATTTAATAATATAACATTTGAACTTCAAAATAAATAAATAAATAAATAAATAAGTAATAATAAAAAGAAATTTTGAACTGTCCTTTAAGTGTTTTGAACCGCCCCTACACAGTAGAAATTTGTAAAATGACGTACTTGTGACGTAAACAAAGAGTTAAAACTAGGTCAGTCAGCACAGTACCAGGGAAGACGGCATGTTTATTTACAAAAGTTGATATTCAAATTGAGAGTTCCAATGGAACAGTTGCGAAATGCAGGCAAAATCTGTCTTGAAACCATTGTTTGAAGATTACTGGAATGAAGATATTGCGTTTGAGGTTGGTGTCCTTGTTCTAATTCAGTATCAAATTCAGAAAGAGGTACTCCTTGTAATAAACTAAAATCAGTAGTTGTAGACGTAGTCGCAGCAATTTCGTTTTCCTTGTTCGTTTTTGCTGCTGGAAGAGCTAGATTTTCTCGAGCTTGTAAAACTCTTGGATGTCTTGTATCTTTAGTGATATTTTGCCCCATAACTTTGCCCATTTTAAGTTTTTCTGCTACACTTGTCCTCTGGTATACTGCTAGTGACTGTACCGATTTGTGTCCAGTAACGGCCATTATTTGCGATGGGCTAAACATGTTCTGTGTGAGAATAGTGATCCCTGTAGCTCGAATGCAATGGTTGGTGTAATTTTGAGAAAGTTTACATTTATTACTCAGATTTCTCATAAATGATTTGAGTGTTTTTTCACCAACTGTTTGATTACAGTACCATATTTCATCATTTTCCGTGAAACTATCTCTTGGTCTTTGCCACAGTGAGTTGTTTTCAGGATGAAGCTTGTTAAGATAGCGTTCAAAAGATCTTACAGGACAGAATGGAGAATCTGCAGATTCCGTCATGACACCTGAAATATGTTCTGTATCATTTTGCCTGTGATTCTTTGTCAATTCATCCCCAGTTTTGATCACAAATTTTAAGTTAGACACGGGATCTAAATGGACAGCAAACGTAGATTTGTTCATTGAGTGCATGTTTTCAGCGGCACGACGACAAAAATAAAGTCTTATATCAAACTGAACTTTGTTAAAGAGCCCTTCGGGTGTGTCCGGATTGAAATAAATGGATGTATACAAAAGGTTTCTATCTGCTTCATTTATTATAGGGTGATGGTCAACGCTGCCCTTGCCCAAACGCTTTAACTCTGCTATCGAAGCTTCAAAACATGAGTTGGAATCGCCGAATTCAGGATTTTTTACAATATTAAATTTCTTATTAAAGGGGGGATTTCTTAAGTATCTGTTCAAAGAATGTTTGAACTGTTCAAGTGATTTCACCTTGTAATATTCACCATTTTCTTTCCTGGCATCCATGTAAAAATGTTGTAAAACTTCATCCAAACGGACAGGGTCAAAATTCTCGAAATCCTCATCCATTTGCTTTTCCTTTAAATACTGCCGCAGCAGTCTAGCAGCTTTTTCATTTGCCTTTAGTGTCTCATCTGATGAAACTTTCATCCGTTTCAAATCTATTTCTACAGCAGAATGTTCGGCGAAGCGTTTGTTGACGTTCGCCATTTTTGTTGACGTTTACGTTAGCGACAGGGGACGTAACTCTAACCCACCCTGTATCAGCCTTGCTGACCCAGTATTTTTGCGCGTGCGGCTATGTACGGAATGATACTGGGTTGGTCATGTGATTCAATTTAGCCAATCACTATCATAGAATTTAGTCAGAGGTAGGGTAAAGAAGGATAAAAAACCTCTAACTAAGCAAACACATGAAATTGGTTGTATGTATGGGACCAATCGCCAGTCTTGTTACGTAGAAAAATACAGCGTCTCCTTTGCTGCTAAGGTAAAGCTAATTTGGTATAAAATTGGACCAATCGCTAGTCTTGTTAAATAGAAAAAAGCATGAACCCTGTTGCTAAGATAAAGCTTATTTGGTAAATACGTAACTAATTAATTTAAATGCAGCTCAATTGTTCGAATTTGTCTTAAATACTCTATTTAACATTTGGGAGTGTCTCGAATTATCACGAGTGTTTGTTTAAATAAGGAAATACATCTAGTTTTAACACATTTACTTTTTTTAGAATTAATTGTATGAACGAATGTTTAAACGTTCTTGTTTGTCTTCCGTTTAAAGACCATTCGGTTTATAGCGATGAATAATCGATATATAACGCGGGTCACGAGTTTGATCAACTTGTCAATAATTGTCAATTAGTGAAAGATAACTCTAGCTGACAGAGCGACTAACAGTCTGTCGAACAGACGGGTGCGTATATATTGAACTTCAGCAGTTTTAAAACATTTTCCTTAGAATATCTAGAAACGAAAATACACACACAAAACCTCATGAATATGTGAACCAGACCCGGATTTGAATTCTTATTCATACACAAAATTTATTAATCATATGCATAATCAATTAACTGTATAATTTCACTTTTAAATCATCTTATAATTATTATTAATTTATGTGTAATGCAAATGGCTGACATACATGATACATATGCGTATAATGTTATATGTGTCATAAATACAATTTTTTTTAAAATAAGTGTTTTGGATTTATTCCGGGTAGCAATTGGCGAGTTTGTCCAATTGGCCAATCTTATTAAATCGAACAGTGTGCATTGGAGTTCCTAACAATAGAAATTTTAACATTATTTTAATGGGAGAATTGCTAAGTTAAACATTTTCAATTAATAATAACAAGCCGTAAGCGGGAGACTGTTCTGATTCATCTTAAATGCAAGTCTGAAACAAGGTTTGGCAAGCATAAACTTTTTTGGGGTGGGGAGGGGGATATTTCAGGGGGCTATATTTCCATATACATGTATTAACCTGTTTTTGGTTTAATAACACTGTATATGAAGTATTGTTTAAGGTCTGGTCCAAATGCAAATTAAGTTAATATATTATCTACTTACAACGGAAAAGTTTTTTAAGGTCGTCCACACCCTAATGACAATGTTAACAACGAGTCTATTGCATTATAGGGGAGATTACAACAAAAAAAGGCGTGAGGAGGCGTGAATGTTTATATACTGTTACGTGCTGTTATTACCTAGTTTAGACTTTCCCTTGATAATAAACACTGCCACCAGATCGTGGACGGCCCCTTAGGCTTTAGTCTTCACGCATTTTCCGTGTGATTTTCATACAGCAACCAGTCGAGTACTCATAATTGGCACGTCTGTCGTACCAAGGAAGGATGTTATCCCCGCAATCCACAAAGTTAAAAGTTAAAAGACGACTGTGTTAATAATTCAATAATTACTCTGCTATATCAGAACACTGAGGATCCTTCAGTCTTTACGCATATTCCGCGTGAATATCACACACACACACCTTTATTATATATATGTGTGTGTGCATGTGTGTGTAATATTCACGCGGAAAATATATATATATATTTATGGCTAATACATGTCGTGCCAAAATAGAAACATCGCTCTGACTTTTCCGTCGTACCTCACAAAAAAACCAAAAACCTCAGATGTAGTCGGACTTTATTTATATACGCTTGTCCACATGATAAGAAAAAAATGGCGGCACCCTTGCTTGCTTTCGATTTGTGTGATTGAATAAAGCTAGTTTGAAAATTTCTTGAAATAAATACAGAGACGTATATTATGTGATTTAGTGACGCAAAATAATTTAAATTTTTAAATGTAGATGTAGTTATTTCTGTGCATATCTAATACGAAATGATCTAAAACGCTTTGCATGAATCTTAATTATGACGATTGTAAAATTACCCTTCAACACATGTACAGAATGTGTTTGCACCAGATCCTTCAATATTTATTATAATGCTGGAATACCTCAACTGCACATCTTCTGCATTTGGTCTTGCATAATTGAATTCAGAAGAATGACATCAATTACAGACAGTATCAAGACCAAACATTTTTTAAAAAAATATAGAAACAACAACAAAGACTGGACAATTATACTCTTGTTGTAGCCAATGGTATCTCTTATACCATAGAGGGAAATTTATACTCTTGTGGTAGACAGTGGTATCTCTTATACCATAGAGGGAAATCAAGACGTCGATTTGTTTTTGCATCGAGAGCCGAAATCTATATTGTTTTTTTATCGTTGCGTATTGCAAATCACACTCGAACATGTAACTCGCCATGTTGAATAAACATGACAAGGCCAAAGAAAGTTTTAATACATTATTTTAGTGAAATGCTGCTTAAGTTCGTCAAATTTTATTTTCAAATTTTTTGTTGAATATAGCAACATGTTAAATTTTCTGAGTTTCCCTACTAGATAAAATGTTACTGACGCATTTTTTCAATCTTATTTTCGCGTCAAATTGTCATCTACCGGAGACCTTATTACCGATCCCACGCATTCTGTGGATAATCATGCCACTACATCCGATGTTATTTGTGAGATACGACGGAAAAGACCGAGCGATGATCCGATAGATCATATTAGTGTTATAACATAGTTTAAAAAACAATGGTTTTAATTTCCTATGACCCTAACAAACTTTATGCTTGGCGGCTGTGTGTAGGGTCAGAACAATTATTTTTCTATATTCTATAGGATTTTCCGATACCAACATCCTAAGCTAAAAATGAACAACAACAACAATAATAATAATAATAATAATAATAATATCATCATCATCGTCGTCATTATTTTTAGTTTATAGTCAGCTTCAACATAGTGAACATTCAGTCTGAAGATCAACGTGAATTTTGGAAAAAAATTGGCAAAATCGGGATTGGAAACAATCGACAAAAAGTAATTCCTATGGAGGTAAAGACCGAGGATGGGTCAATTTGTAAAGACAGTAGGTAGTTTTAAACACATGGAAATTTTGTTTTGATAATCTTCTGAATAATAAAATAACTGAAAGTGGGTTTAATTTTAATATAAAATATAATGTTCTTGACAATTTCTTAGACAGTAACATATCTTTTGATGAGGTTTATCATGCACTTGCCAAAGCTAAAAGTGGTAAATCGGCAGGTATAGACCAAATTCCAGTAGATGTTTTGAAAAATGATATGTCTATTAGAGTGTTGTGTAATATTTTGATGTTTGCTTTAATAGTGGTAAAATCCCAAGAATATGGAATAAAGGTGTAATAACTCCAATTCCGAAGTGCTCAACGTCAGATCCACGCGATCCTATGTCATACAGGGGCATAACCCTAGCGCCATGTATATATAAATTATACTGTAGTATATTAAATGATAGGTTAACATATTGGTTAGACTGCAATAATATAATAATGGTTTACGTAAAGAAAGAAGTACAATTGATCACATTAGTAGCCTCAAATCTATTATTGAAAATAGAAAACTTAACAAGTTATATCTACATTTACAGCTTTTATTGATTTTAAGAAGGCATATGATACAGTAAATAGAAAGTTGTTGTTTGAAAAACTTGATAATTTAGGTTTAAGTACACATTTCCTTAATGTTTTAAAATCATTATATTCGCTGATTGAATGTTGTGTAAAACTTAATGGTTATATGACTGATTGGTTTTCAGTGACATCTAGTTTAAAACAGGGTTGTGTATTGTCACCTGTACTTTTTAATATTTTTATTAATGATTTGATTGATGAAATGAAAACACTTAATATCGGTATTAAAATAGATGAGGAAATAGTCTGTATGCTTTTATATGCAGATGACGTGGTACTCATTGCAGAGAATGAAAATGATCTACAGTTATAATTAGATGTTCTCGATTCTTGATGTAGCAAAAATTTTTTATTTATAAATTTTGAAAAATCAAATATTGTTCATTTTAGAAATGTATCTACTCAAAGAACTAGGTTTAATTTTACAGTTAATAATAATATTGTTTAAATTGCATCGCACTATCAATATCTTGGTCTTCTATTAACAGAATTTTTAGACTATAATGAAATGGCTAAAGCTGTAAGTAAATCAGCAAATCGTGCTTTAAGCTTGCTTATTGTTAAAAGCAAAGTAAACGGTGGATTTCAGCACAGTACATTTACTAAGCTTTTTGATACTTTGGTTTGGTCAGTAATTAGCTATGGTGCAAGTATTTGGGGCACCAGAAGTTTTTCATGTATCGACAGTGTTCAACATAAAGCCATAAGATTTTTTATAAATGTTGGTAAATACACACCTAATGATGCTTTAAATGGTGATATGGGCTGGAAACCTATGATTGTTAAACAGTGGACCAGCATTTTTCGACATTGGTCAAGATGTAATGTGATGTCAAATGATAGGCTTAATTATAAATTTTTTTCTTGGTCATTTAGAAATGCAATTAATAATAAGAAAAATTGGTGTTTTAAAGTAATGGAAAAATTTAAAAGTGTCAACTTTGAGCAACTTTGCAATTTAAATTGTTTTTTGAACAAAAACTCTATTTTATATATTGAAAATTTATTATTTAACAATTATAACGAAGAGTCAGTTCCTATAGCACTGGTAAAAAACTTAAAACTCATAAATTATTTAAGTCTCACTATGGTACAGAAAATTATTTGTTACGTAATATACAACGAAGATATAAAAGTGCATTCGCTTAATTTAGATTTGGGGTTGCACCCCTGAAAATAGAAACGGGTAGTTATCAGAATATGGTTGTTAATGACAGGAATGTTTTATTTGTTCAGAGGATGAAGAGGATGAGAAGCATGTGATTTTAAATTGTCCTTTATATGCAGATCTACGCCATATTTTATTTAACGAATGTTCTAGTTTTAATGCAGATTTTAATAATATGTCAGATGATGAAAATTTTTTGTTTTTATTTAGCAATAATGATGCTTCAGTTTTAGTTGCCAAGACCTGTTTTAATATTTTAAGTAGACGAAATTCATTTTTATATGAGTAACTGTTTATTTTTGTTTTAATGCATAAAAACTTTGTTTTTTAACTAGAATAGTGTCTCATAAGTCTTTTAAAGATTGGATGTCATAATTTTATTGATATGTCTGTATTTTAAATGTACTAGATTGTTTTATGGCATGTGACACTTTAATAAAATATTTGTATTTGTACAACACATTTTTCAGCAAATATTACACAAGAGGTAACGAACCGATACAAGACATATTTATTACATAAGTATATTATACCTTCCACGTGTTTGTTAAGTTCACTTTCTTCAGTTAAGAAATGCGCTTAAATTGTAAAAAACGTATAGTTGTATTTGAATCTATTTCTAGAGCGGTATCACTATTTAAATATTTGAATAATATTTCACAGTAAAAAATTCCACCTAAGAAATTACTCTGAGTTTTTTCTTTCTTTCTTTTTTTCTTTCTTTTTGTTGTATGAGGTAACGAGAACACGAGATAACCGCAATATGAATGACAGCCAAAGCATCTGATACAAATTTATCTAATGTGTCACTATGAAAACTTGTTTATTTTTAAATAAATTTTAAAAACTACTTTTAACCTCGTGACGTAGTTATTTCTGTGCCTAACTTGTACGAAATTGTCAAAAACACTTATGACAAAAAATTTGCTTGAATCTCAATTATGATAATTGTAACCTCGACTGCTCATTTGCTGTAATTATTCATGCATAATCGAATTCAGAGGAGTGACTAACAACAACAACAACAACAACAACAAAAAAAAAAAAAAAAAAAAAAAAAAAATAATAATAGTAATAATAATATCATCATTATCATTTTAGTTGATAATCAGCTACAACACATTTTGCAGAAAATTTTAAACAAAAAGTAATGAACTGATACAAAACATATTTATGATATAAACATATACAAACCTTCCTTCATGATGTTTCGTAAGTTCACTTTCTTCAATTAAGAAATGCGTTTTTTTTGTATATAAATAAAAAAACACAGTATGTTTGTATTTCAATTTATGTCTAGAGCGTTATCACTGTTTAAATATTTGAATAGTATTTTACAGTAAAAATTTCACCTAAGAACTTAATTTGAGTTCTTTTTCTTATTTTCGTTCTTTTTTCTTTTCTTTTTTTTTTTTTTTCTTTTTTTTTGTATGAGGTGATGAGATCACGAGATAACCGCAATATGAATGACAACCAAAGCATTTAATGCATATTTATTCAGTGATTCACTAAAAAGTCTTGTTTTTTTGTTTCAAAAACACATAATATTTTTTAGCCTAGTAACAGAACGACGTACTTTTAAATCAATTTTTCGATCCAAAGTGCACAATCCTCAAGTCTAACATTAGGCGAGGTAGTTCTAAAAGATTTATATCAGTGTATTTATGGAGAGAGAGAGAGAGAGAGAGAGAGAGAGAGAGAGAGAGAGAGAGAGAGAGAGAGAGAGAGAGAGAGAGAGAGGGGGGGGGTAAACAAGAAATTGCAACTTACTCTCAGCACCTTGCCTGTTCCTCATATCTGCCTCGGTGGATTAATTGAAGAGCGTTACCTAAAGTGCGAAAGGTTTTTGATTCGAAACCCTGGTTAGGTAATACATACCAATAAAATTTTTTAAACGTTGCTTCCTTGCCTGGCGCTTGGCTTTCGGGAGACAGAATATCGAATAGTTCACCGGATGGTAGAACTCGGTGAGAGTTATGCTTGTCAAAGGCGCAATGATTCGGTGATCTATCACTGTAACAAGAGTGGCCCTTGGTGTATTAAATTGCATCGAGGCTAGTATTACAATTGGTATGGGTGTAAATATTGTTGATAGAAAGAGATTAACTGTTTATGAGGAAAAAGTGCACTTGATAAAAATTATATCATTTCTCTATGGAACGCCATAGCTGTCTATGACACAGATAGCACCATAGATAAAATGAATTCATATACCATTTTGTACCAAATAAGACAGCTATGGTGTTCCATAGTTCTCTTTTTATTTACCAGATTATATGTTTTTAGCACTTGGAAAGTCACTGTAACTTTTTTGTAGTTGTGGTAAAAGGTTCAAAACCCTTTCAAACATTAAAGAAACAAAAAAAAAGAGCACTTAGTGTTTGCATTTCCTTATTTTCTTCCTTAGGTCTTTTCTGCAATAAATTTTGAAGTTTTCGTAGTTACAGGAAAAACTTGTCATTTTAGAGAATATTTTTCGAATGCTTAAAAAATTACGTGACTGTGCTTTACAGAAAAATGATTACAATTGACCAAGAGAATTATATTAATTTTGCAGAAAGATTAATTAATTTAATAAGGGTTTTACGTCGAAGGAAAAAAATTACATATAGCGAGACGCCAGGGAGAAATTATAAATCAGGACATCTTCATTCTAAAATTTCGAAAAAATTAAATTCTCACTATTATAATTTACTAGATTTTACTAATATAATACGTTAGTTCTCAGGTAATATATCAAAATATTGTTCGAATTCAAATTTCACTTTAAATATTCTGTAATTTATAGATTAAGAAGACGAGTAAACTTGTGAATACCAATTTTGTATATAATTATCTTTCAATCTCCTCTCTATTGCATTTATAAGCCAATTTCGATTAACGTTCCAACCCTGTAAAATCCAGACATTACAAAACCCCAAGCTATTCAATAACTTTTTGATATGAAGAATCCAAAAAGTTTCTACTTCACGTATATGTTACTTATTATTATTATTATTATTATTATTATTATATAAATTCAAGTTCCAACGTAAGTTTATAAAATATATTAAACACCTTACAGTCACTGTCAACTACTTTCAACCAAAATGAAATCATTCTTTAAACGACATATATATTAACTGGGAAACTTCAAAATTCACCGTAAATCATAAAATTCGGAGTTGAAGATTCTAATTTAAGAATTCGCTTACAAAACTGCAAATGTATTTTTTCAAACATATCTGACTTTTCAAACCCCCATATTTCAAATCCATATAACATAGAAGGCAAAACTAATTGGTCAAACAATTTAAGCTGACATCAAACTGATTGGTGTAAACTGTTGATTTTTTTTGTATAAACAATATAACGCATTTTTATCCTGTTCTAGTAATTTTTTTTCTTGCTTTTTGTAAATTTCCCAATAAAATTGAATAAAATACGAAATAATTATAACAATCGATTTACTCTATTTCCTTATTTTCAAAAACAATTACTGGTAAGTTTTTCATTTTTCTTTTACTGAATACGACTGTTTTTGTTTTATCAACATTTACCTCTAATTTCCAAGTTTTACAATATTCAACAAAACCATTTAAAGCTTCTTGTAACCCACTTAGACTTTCAGATAGGATTAACCGTATCTTTAGCATATAAAAAAATAAATAATTTCATTTATACTTGTGATTTATCACAAATCAGATCCGTTACAGTTTAAAGTTCTAATAGATTTTATTCAATAAAAAATCCTCAAAATAATTTAAATATATTGAAAAAAGAAATGGTGAAAGATTTTCACCCTGTCTTACCCCAATTTCGCTAATAAAATAATCAGATTTAGATATTCCATTAATTACACACGATTTTATTTAACTGTAAATATTCTTAATGACAGTAAAGCATTTTCCATTGATATTGTTCAGTTTTAATTTATACCACAAACCTTCTCGCCATACCTTATCAAATGCCTTTTTAAAATTTATAAAGGTACAAAAATATTTCTTCTTTGAAGCAAATAAAATTTCAATAATGCAATAAATACTAAATATATTATCCAGAGTGGAATAGTTTTTTCAAAAACCAGTTTATGTACGCTTTAGAATGTTTTCTCTATCTGTATAAATTCTAAGTCTATTATTCTAGATAGCTGTAAAAATTTTGAAGATAATCAACAGGATCATAAAGACACAAAAAAAACTAAGAGTGTTATTGCTCTATAGTTATCAGGATTTTTGTATCACCTTCATTTTTATATATTGGTCTGATAATACCCACAACCCAGTCCGAAGGTATATATACATTTTTTCTAATGAAATTTTAAAGTATTCATTTGTAACTCTAACTGCTCCACAGGATTTTCCATTTTTTAGGTTATTTATAAAATCAACACTTTCTTTTTCGGTTATTGGAACATTTATCTCATTCGTCTAATAGGTCTTTGTCGGTAACTGTGTTCATGTTATCAAAATAGTCATACAGGATTTCAATATTATTTTTTGTCGCAACCACTTTATTGTTTTTATTATGTTACTTATTATTATTATTATTATTATTATATAAATTCAACAATTTATAATTACAGAACACTAAAATGAACGGATCATCAATCAAGTGCTTCATTTTCCGCGGTTTCATAGAATCTTGTTCAGATATGTTAAAACGGAAGTATGTACATGTAAACACTTAAGTTTATACATATTAACAAAACTGTAAAAAGGATATTTGATTATTACACTTAAGTATCAAACATGTAACTAGTCACTTTTTTTTTATTATTAAACATATTTTATTCGTCAAATTCAATATATACATGTTGAAGAGAAAAGTAAACAATATGGAGTATGACAAATAGGATTCAGCAACAAGTGTTGAACACTTTTAAAAACTGTCTCCTGAAAATATTTATAAAAATAATTTTTCAAATGCGCCTTTAGGTAGAAAAAAAATACCAAAAAATCAGAAACAAACAAAAACAAAAATGTTAACCTTGTTGCGTCCAGAAAAAAATTATAATAGTTTTAATACTATGCAGGTAATAAAATTAAAAATCTGTAAGTGTGTTCATTTACATATTATTTGTGAATCGTAAAGATACAAGTAGCAATATCAGTGTAAATGAAAACTTTTGCTAAAATATATAATTTTTTGTGCGGATTTAAATATTTCAATGTTCTGTGTGGACGTTAGAGAATTATCACCAAAGAGTAGTAGTTCAGTTGTAAGCAGATATGGTAGTGGAGTTAAAAATCTATTCCTTAGATGAGAATAAAGGTTACAACTCAGTAGAAAATGAGACACTAGTCACTTTATAAATGATTTTGTCACAAAAGTATATAATTATATCTATTTTGTTGAGAGATTGTCGAAAATCCAACTTGACTTATGTATTATATGTACTGCCAATGTTTATGTCATGTGCAGAATTTTGAATTTTTAAAAAGAGAAATATTCAAAATTCTGCATATAACACACACACACACACACACACACACACACACACACACACACACATATATATATATATATATATATATATGTACAGTTTAACCTCTAATACAAGAGTGTAAAGTGGTGCAGAGTGTAAAATAGAATCTTGAATTGAATATTGGAAAACTATAGCCAGATAATAACATTAAACCGGTCTTTTACATGTATAGGTGCCTTTATTGTGAAATTGTTAAACGTGCAATTTTTAAAAAACAGCATTAAACTTAACTAGTAAACGTTGACTTACCTGGCAATTTCTGTTCTGTTTTTACACACACACACACACACACACACACACACACACACACACACACACACATTCTTTATTTAAAACAATTTTTTTTTTCATTTCATTTCAATTTCCACCATATCTTCCATTATAAAGACCGTCATCATTATTGAGTTAACCCTGATGTTTAACATTCTCTCAATAAAATCAAGAAAGTCAGTTCTAGGATAGTGGAGGAAACCGGAGTGTAAAAAAAAAAAAAAAAAAAAAAAACTCCAACTTTTTTGAATTTGAATTGACAAACTTTAACTTAACACTGGGATCTGTCAGAGTGGGATTCGAACCCAGGCGGTGACAGACACTGTGTTGAATAAGCGCGTTTTTATGTTTGTAAGTTACTTTACTGACGGTTTTTATATAAATTTTTACTGTACGTGTAAATGCAAATAATTGATATTTATTAGTTAGTGTCAGAAAGGATTTTTAAATTATTTATTTATTTATTTATCATTTTACTTACTAATCATGTTATTTATTGATTTACGTGCTATTGTAAATAGGTATGGTATACACTCACAAATTATAAGGCAAAACTTTCTCTTTTAAAACGATTGTAATTTATCAGAATGGAAACAAAACAAATATAAAAGGCTAGCACCAGCATCACGACTCGCATGGCAAAACCAGAATTAAAATGAAAAATGCTTACCAATTTTACGACTTGCCTTTTATCTTGGCTTGGTTTCAGATATAAACTCAGCTTTGCACAATGCTTCTCTTTCTCGCTTAGGATATAAAATACAACCGTGAGTAGGTTTATGTTGGTGTAGTTTCCGCGCTTTAGTCGTCACCGGAAATCAGCTCCGGATTTTAGATAAAATGTAGTGTAAACATATTCAGTGTTCTAAATAAACAATACAGTTTTCTTTTAAATGTATAATAAAAAACAAAATAAATAAGGATTCTGGAACAAGAGATAATCTCTTTTTTTATTATATGGCAATTTATGTTTCACATAGAAATAAAACGACATGCATATAATATAATATAATATAATAATATAATATAATATAATATAATCTAATAATATAATATAATATAATATAATATAATATAATATAATATAATCTAAATATATATAATATAATATATATATATAATATAATATAATATCATATAATATATATAATAATATATATAATATAATATAATATAATATAATATAATATAATATAATATAATATAATATATAATATAATATAATATAATATATATAATAATATAATATAATATAATATATAATATAATATAATATAATATAATATAATATAATATAATATAATATAATATAATATAATAATATAATATAATATAATATAATATAATATAATATAATATAATATAATATAATATAATATAATATAATATAATATAATATAATATAATATAATATAATATAATATATATATATAAGTTGTGATGAATATATTAATCATTCTGTATCTGCATAATACGTTGTCAATGTTATTGTAAAAACCAAATGTTAATGTCGAGGTGTATACAATGTTCCCTCCAGTGGTTAAATTAAGTGAATTAAATTGAATTAAAATATTGTCCAACGGCGGCAACACCACGCAACAACAACAACACCAACAACAACGACGACGACAACATCAACAACGACGACGACAACACCAACAACAACAAACAAACGAGGACGACAACAACGACAACAACAACTACGACGGCAATAACAATGACGACAACATCAACAACATCAACAACAACAACGACGACAACATCATCAACAACGACGACAACAACGACAACAACGGCAATAACAACGACGAAAACAACGAGAACAGTAACAATAACGACAACAACGGCACTAATAATAATAATAATAATAATAATAATAATAATTTTCAACTATTTTATCACCCATGAGATCAATTAAATTGATGCTTTGAGCATAACGGGAACTTATGTTTATGTTGATAAAGATCGGGGTATTATTTCAACATTTGACAGAATTACATAACATCATTTGACAAGTTATGAAACATGTCATGTATTTCAAAATAAAAACGAGACATTTTTATATTGGATAGGTTCAAAGAACGCCATATTAAATTTTAAAATTGTCCGCCAAACAATATTTAATATATATATATATATATATATATATATATATATATATATATATATATATAATTCAACATGTATTTTGTAATTTTAAAAGAAGAAATTTGGTAAAAATCTCGATTTTTTACCTCCCAGAAATATTTGGTATACAATAAAACAATTTCATTTGTCTAAGGATGCGTTAAAAACCACATCGGTGGATGAAAGCGCATGGTTACGAATCACAGTGGCCATGGTTACGAATCACAGTGGCCATGGTTACGAATCACAGTGCCCATGGGTACTCTGGTCTCCTCCATCATCCCGGAACTGACATATTTTCTTTGAACCAGTTTTTGTAGTAGGAAATATAATTAAATAATTACAAAATTTTTAATTCAGTTTTTATATTTGTATAAAGAGCACAATTTACAATGATTATTTTATTAGAAAAAAAATTCTATTGAAATTAGCAGACAAATATGTACGTGTTGGCACGTGGTCAATGATCTTAAAGCAGAGAGCACGTTTCTAATGACACGAGTTATCAATTTCGTACAAAAGTTTGGCTATCTCCCGGCATCAGCGTGATAACAGTAAGGGAGATAACTCTAAATACTAGTATGAGAAAGTTTGTAAATGTCGGCGGTTTTCTCCATCGACCTATAAATCTTAATTTAAAGTTTTTATGATAGTATAGGGCGTTTCAATTTGTTTTGGACCTCTATATCTCTGTGCATAATATGAAATGTGTCTAATGAAAATACAATTAAGCAAGTTGCCTCGATCTTGATTCGGTTGCGCAAGTGTTAGGTCAATAGTAGGTACTGTATGTCAATGTTAGGCGAGTTAGTGTTCAAATTACCCCGTGTTCTTTGACGCAAGCAAAATCTGATTGTATAAAACTTACTAATTAGTGAAATACAGCTTTGAGCTCTGTTATACTGTTTTAAAAGTGTTAATATAATCATGTTTTTTTTAATGCGAGACAAAAACAGTTAAAGTGCAACGTCAGTATTATAAGACGCAGTTATTTATGGAGGCGTCCTTTTGCGCCAATCACACTTTTTCAGAGGCATCATTTCCGCCACTAGTGTTTTAGTTCCTCCAGAAACTGGAGTTATTTTGCGCCATGTTTACCTGTACAGGTAATTCATGTTATAAATGTTATATAGGTAAGTAAGTGTTTCAAATAAATATATGAGTAGTGATCTGGTGATTTGTTCTCTGTTCATTATAAAAAATTACAAAACAAAAGGAAAAAAAGTCATTATTAATACATTCAAACGCAAGTAACACGTTATTACTTCATTAAAAAACAACAGTACTAGAAGCGGATGACAGTATAGATGATGCCAGTCCCAAGCCCGGATAAAGGATGTGGGGATTTGATAATATGTTGGCGCAAAAGGACTTGGGGTTTTTAAAGAATTAGTGGCGGAAATGATATACTGGCGTAAATGAGTTGTGGCGGAAAAGGACGGTTAAATGGCGCAAACGGATTTCACCTGTTACTTAAAGATGAAAAAAGCAGCATAACTTGTAAGTGTCGTATACAATATTGTAGTCTTGATGAAATTAAATTCCAATGTTCAATGATTGTCTAGCAATATTTTATATTTTATAACAAATGAACCAAATTTCTAATAAAATGATTTCCATTGTTCAATGATTGTGGTCCGATTTTCCGGCAATATTTTATATTTTATAACAAATGAACCAAATTTTTAATAAAATGATTGTCAGTCCTAAATTATTGGTCCAGAAATATCCTATCTGTTTATAGGTTAAACAGAAAGTCCACTTTTGTAATCTCATTACAGAAAAAGTACATGTATTTGTAACACAATTTTAATCACAATGGAGCGCCATCGATTTGGCAATAAGTCGATCAGTGAGTGGTGAGCTCTCTTTTAAAGCTTTCCTTTCTGTCAGCATAAATCTGAAATGATACATAAAATAAATAAATAAATAAATAAATAAATAAATAAATAAATAAATAAATAAATAAATAAATAAATGATAAATAAATAAATAAATGATAAATAAATAAATAAAAAATAAAAATAAATAAAGAAATAATAATAATAATAATAATAATAATAATAATAATAATAATAATAATAATAATAAAATTGAACTCAAAATTGCGTTTTAATCAAAGCTAAAATAAGTCTGCTTTCTAGGTTTTTTTTATAAACTTAACCCTTTTGGTTCTGGCTTATGTAGAATTTTGAAATGCCAACAGAAATACTAGTATTCAAATTTCCACACTATGACATTATGATTAAGCATCAAAACTTATGAAACTTGTTAATAAATTTAACCTCAGTATACGACTTTATCAATATTAAGTCTCCTTTAGGTTTCATCTAAACTTTCAAACATTTGTAATCAATTTGTGGAACTGTTGCTGCAGTAGTTAGTCTGAACTAGAAAAAACTTCACTGTCTTTTACGTGTTTTTTCCTTACATCTGTGGTCTACATAAGGTTTAAAATTTGTAAAATAACAAAAACATGTATGTGTTTAGAGTTGAGTTGAGTATTGGTGTTTAACTTCCTAATAAAGAATATTTCACTCATATCGACACGTCGCCAGCTATAGACGAAAAGTGCAGAAATTTTGCCCGTGCGTTGCGCTGATGGCATTACACAGCAGGATTCTTTATCGTGCCACGCCTGTCGTGACACGGGGCCTCGTTTATTTTTAGTTCCCATCCGAAAGAATCGTGACTTTCATTTCGTAATGCCGAGTGCTTGGCGAGAGAACAGTCACTACCCACTTTCAAGTCTTGGGTCAGACCCGGCCGGAGTTCTAACCCAAGACCTCCTAATTACGGAGCGAGCACTCTACCAACTTAGCTACCGCAGTGTCTGTATGTGGTTAGAGCCTCTAAAAGAATTTGTGAATAAAAAAAAACATAAGTTATGTTTTTCCCTTTTGCAAAAAAGCTAATCTCCTTTTTGTTTATCGAAAGGTAAAAAATAATAATAATAAACCAAAAAATAAATAAATAAATAATACTAAAAAAATGAAAAATAAATAAATAAATAAGTAAAATATAAATAAATAAATAAATAAATAAATAAATAAATAAATAAATAAATAAATAAATAAATAAATAAATAAAATAAATAAATATTCTATAATCACTGAGAGCTCAAACTTGGAAGAACATGTTGACTAATTTCAAGACTATTATACAAAGGCCATACAAATGACAGAACACTAGGTTGTAATGGAATTCCCCAGACCTTCAAGTGATACCTCATATCGTTTGTGCGGGAGAATTATTTCTATTGGCAATAGAATCACATAAAGTGACGTTTTCCTGTAATAACGACGTTTTCCGGAACATTTGACGTAAACGTGATCTATTTTATTCCGCACAAACGTTGAGGGGTATTGATCACGTGGTACGCTGGCGAATTACCTTGCTCTCTTTTGATTTTCTTTCTTTTGCGATTTTAATGCTGTGTTGATTAAGAACTGATTAAACAAATCCCTCTGAAAAAAAAAAAACAAAAACACACACACATATATATATATATATATTATTACTAAATCGGAAAGAATAAATGACAGTATATAGGCGGGAGAATGCTGTTTGTTTTTCTCGATAATTTTTTTTTTACAGAATTTATTTACAGACTACTGAATTTTAATTTTCCTCTGCTGTGTCGTATAAATTATAGTAATAATATTTATGGGAAAAAAAAAAAAAAAAAAAAAAAAAAAAAACAACCATCATTCAGATGCACGACATAAGCAAAAATCTGGGCTTACTTTAATATCACATTGATGTTGCTCGAAATACCACAGAGTTCAGGGGGCAACAACAACAACAACAACAACAACAACAACAACAACAGTTACAGCAGCAACAACGTCGATGAGAAACGAAGACATCAAGTATATCGATTAGCGTGTTTCTGTGTTTTTTCAAAAGACGAAAACGGCAAAACTATTCTTTTGTGGTAATATCGTCCTACCTGAGCGTTACTTCCGCCAATGCGCAGTATTTTATACCGTAGTGGGTACAGTAATTCTAAAGCTTCATCAAACTTGCCCTGGTCATACAGTACAAATGCTTCACACAATGCCACGCCAACTTCTTTACAAATGATTTGGTTATCTCCCTTGCCATTGCTTTTGAAACAGAAAAAAATGTTTTACTACTATTTCCTCATTATGTGACGTGCAGAACAGTTGGGTTACTCATCAATTAAAACAGCTTAAGTTTATATTTATTGTGTCACTCCCTCAGTTCACATTATTTTGTTACTTGTCAAACCGTCGATACTCTGACCTTATTATTACAAGTGCGAGAGGGCAATATCTCAAATACTAAAGTCCTATGTATGACCCAGGCAGAAATTGTCCTTTATAATTATTCATATCAAGGAAAATTGTTTATAGTTAATCTTTTAAGAAACAAGAGGCCCATGGGCCTTAACGCTCAACTGAGGATATGTCCAAAATTGTTTGCAAAGCACAAAAGACAATATAATTGGAACGGAAACTTTACAAGTTTTCTCAAGTAAAGAACTGCCACAAAACTTAATCAGAAATATATCCACTCACATTCAATTTATAAGTAGCTTATATAATATGCATGAAGTAACTGTAATGCAATGAATAATTTCCAAATCATTAACAAATTTCAGTATACTTATGCAACTATGTCCTTGACCTTGGAACATATATGACCTTGAACCATATATGATCGTCATGTCAATACCTACAATATTCTAATATACATGTACATGCCTATACAAAAAGTTCAAGTTTTCAAGATAATAAGCAATTAATGACTTCTTTTGCAGCTGTGACCTTGACCTTTGAACACATGACCTTGAACCATATATCAAAATGATCATTGCTGCAATACCTACAATATTATGATATACATGCCTATACAAAAAGTTAATAGTTTTCAAGATAATGAGCAATTTAAGTCTTCTTTTGCAGCTGTGACCTTGACCTTTGAACATATGACCTTAAACCATAAATCAAAATGATCGTCATGTCAATACCTACAATATTCTTATATACACGCCTATAACAAAAAGTTAATAGTTTTCAAGATAATAAGCAATTAAAGTCTTCTTTTGCAGCTGTGACCTTGACCTTTTGAACATATGACCTTGAACCATAAATCAAAATGATTGTCATGTCAATACCTACAATATTCTAATATACATGCCTATACAAAAAGTTAATAGTTTTCAAGATAATTAGCAATTTAAGTATTCTTATGCAGCTGTGACCTTGATCTTTGAACATATGACCTTAAACCATAAATCAAAATGATCGTCATGTCAATACCTACAATATTCTTATATACATGCTTATACAAAAAGTTAATAGTTTTCAAGATAATTAGCAATTTAAGTCTTCTTTTGCAGCTGTGACCTTGACCTTTCAACATATAACCTTAAACCATATATCATAATGATCGTCATGTCAATACCTCAAATATTCTAATATACATGCATATACAAAAAATTAATAGTTTTCAAGATAATTAGCTATTTAAAGCTTCTTTTGCAGCTGTGACCTATACCTGCCTATACAAAAAGATTAAAGTTTTCAAGCTTATGCACAATTTTAGTATTTATAAGCCGAAAATAACATTTCAGGGGCAACAACTCCTACATGGATTATCATATAGTTCCGAAACTTGGTATCTTTAAAATTTTGTCATGCTGAACATTTTATTAATGTTTTAATTTCATTTATCTCATAAAATTTGCAAGAAAATTGCCTAAAACTGCATAAATCACAAATTATGTCATGACCTTGATTTGTGACCTTGACACTTTTTAAAGGTCATTTCAAAAAAAAGTCAAAACTGAAAACCTCATGTTATTATCTGTTTAAATAGTCAAGTTATAACAATTTGAAGCCATTTTACGAAATTTTTAAAATTGAACGCAAAAAAGCATAATCCATTTTTCAACCAAATTTCACGAAATGAACAAACTACAGACTTAAGACCCCGGAAAAGCCAAATATCACATCAGTTTTTTTCTCCCATCATCGGTTTCAGAGAAGAAGGTTTTTAAAGATTTTTGGACCCGTAGGTCACTTTGACCTAGTTTTGACAGCCATGGCAACGCCATGAACAAATTTGAATTGCACCGGCTCATATATGCTTCTGACCAAGTATCATTGAAATCTGTCCAGTAGTTTTTGAGGAGAAGTCGAAAATAGGTGTTAACGACGCACGCACACACACATGCACGCACGTTCATACACACATCGGGCCATGCCATAAGCTCACATGACTTTTCGGTCAGGTGAGCTAAAAAGGTGAAAAAATATAACTTCTTGTTGTGTTGAAATTTTTATCAAATAAAATCTCATATCACCATCTATAGGGAAAGTATATGATTAGCGATCAAATATATATTTATATTTATATATTTGTTTTGTGTTCAGACTTAGTCATAACATTTGCATTCGGGTGTCTAGTTGACTGGTTACACATACGTGGAGATTTATTTTAGACAGAATTGCGCATGTTGCACAATAAGCTAAAATGTCTAGTATAATTGATAAGTATCGCACTCCGTCTACTGTCTATTTTAGTTTGTAAATTTAAAACAAACATACCAGTCCTTGTCCATATTACAATCCCAAAAACAAACATACCAGTCCTTGTCCATATTACAATCCCAAAACAAACATACCAGTCCTTGTCCATATTACAATCCCAAAACAAACATACCAGTCCTTGCCCATATTACAATCCCAAAAACAAACATACCAGTCCTTGACCATATTACAATCCCAAAAACAAACATACCAGTCCTTGTCCATATAACAATCCCAAAACAAACATACCAGTCCTTGTCCATATTACAATCCCCAAAACAAAGAAAAATCTTTGTAAACTGGCAATATATGTTATACACGTGAACTTTCATCAAGGAAGTGAGGCCGGGTGCTCCGGAAGGGTAAAGCACCTAAACATCTTATTCTGAGAAGTTTTTTTTTTTTTTTTTTTTTTTTTTTTTTTTTTTTTTTTTTTTTTTTTTGAGCCATGAGTTTGGCGAAGTACTTATTATTTTTTGGAAGACTTTTGTTTTTAATGATAGCTTAATATTTTTGGGCTCTAAACATATTTAATGTAACAAATGTGAAAGAATATGGAAAAATAATCAAGAAATCTGTCACAGCATTTTATGTGGTGGGAGGTTGGTGGAAGGGTGGTAATGAAACGCTTAATAACTGGAAAGAAAATAATATTTTCTGGTAAAGAGGAATGCGTGCATTCTGTCTTAATTCAGATTATATGGATCTTATTAATTAGCCACGAACTATTCCTTACTTGACAAAATTTTTCAATGATGTCATAAATTGTTCAGCAAGTTCGTTGTCTTTCTTCCCAAGGAATGACATTAACATGTGGACATCATTAAAGGCGAGAATGTGGTCGTCCATGTGCGGTCTACACACCTCAGCAATGGCGTCCCAGCGGTCCTTAACGTTCTGACCTATATAGACATCATATAAGGATTACTTGGTGCGGAAAGTTCTACTCAAATTAGAGTCACAACAAAAAATATAGAAATCGCTAAAAATGTCTCGTCCTGAGAGGTTAATTAATCGATCACAAATGTAAACTTTGGCACAGCTTAGTGCATCCTATTCCAAGCAACTAGACGCCCCTTGTCTTGCCATTTAAGCAGTGCTAGTATTGCAGTATAAAGACTGGCTTACTCGGTGTTTAGATAATACGATCGTATGACTCGGTGAGTAATATGCTCGCTTGAGGCATATTGACTCTTTGAGGCACATTTAAACCATCCTTAGTGTGCGATAGAACAATGCAGACGATTAAACCACGCTTGCTCATTACACGCAAAAGCCACCTCGTTCTGAGAGTAACCTTTAGAAATTTTAAAACTTTCTCTAGCCGCAAATAGCTCTAAATTGCTGATACAACGTTATACAACATAACAAAACAACAAACTACCAATTAGTAAGTAAAAACTTAAGATAAAACTGAACATTTATTGACCAAAAAAAAAAAATAATAATAATAAATAAATAAAAAAAATAAAATAAAATGAATAAATAAAATAAAAATAGAAATAAATTAAAAAAAATTAAAAAGTAAATAAATAAAAATAAAAATAAATAAAAAAATAACAAACAACCGGAATTGCTGTGTAAAACATTGTGTCCACGTGATTAAATGGATAGATTATGTATATTTATTTATATTATACAGTATTTACCTTCCATCTCAAGCCTAAACAACAATGAGCATGCATCAACAAGATCCAACATGGCACCAGACGTGGTTGACATTTCCTTTACCTAAAATATACGGTCATAAAGATCATACCATTATGCAAGTTGTGTAAGTTATAACTGAAATGAGATGCCATTTCAATTGTATGAAGTTAAAAAGAGTAAGAATTTAAATAATTCACACACACACACACACGCACACACACACACACACACACACACACACACACACACACACACACATATATATATATATATATAGAGAGAGAGAGAGAGAGAGAGAGAGAGAGAGAGAGAGAGAGAGAACATTTTTAAGAAATTAGACGCGTCTTTTATGTCTACTCGATTTTCTTTCCTAATCAAAGATATTTCTTGAGAAACGACGAATATTACAAAAAGTGATAAGTTAAAAACTGGAAAATGGTTAACTCAAGAATAAACATCCCGTTGCAAGGTAATTTCCGTTATATTGTTTTTTTTTTTTTTTAAAAAATTCGTCCATGTGTACAATAGTTCGAATTACTTTTAAAACAACAAAAAGCAGTTCAAATTCCTTCTAAAATTTTGACTATTTTCGAGATAGTCGCCACCAAAAACAAAATGGTAAACAATTTTATAAGATCTTGAATGTACCAAATTTAAATTATACCTAAACTAACTTGTTACTGAGAGAGAGAGAGAGAGAGAGAGAGAGAGAGAGAGAGAGAGAGAGAGAGAGAGAGAGAGAGAGAGAGAGAGTATTATGTTCAAGCAATCGTTAATTTTTGTTATTTTGAAACATATGAGTGTAAAACAGCTTTTTGCAAGCAAAGTGCGAAGAACTCTCAGAAAACTTGGACGAATGGGTATCCCCTTTCATGATTCCTCCATTTGTTTCGAGAATGAACCGGAGTGTTTATAGAAATTCCACGATCTTCCATAAGATCTTTCTTTCAAAATCTATGATGGATCTGTAAGTCGGTAACTAAGACAACTCGGCCGACAAGGTAAAAAAGAAAAACAAATCGCAAATACAGGTATCAAATTTCGGTGAATGATTTCAATATCAAAATATTGCCAGAGTCGTTTTGTATGCAAAATATAGTGTGTCTACATTATAAACAGTTACTGTAGCAGACTAGAAATACAAGTACTTTTATGTTAAAGACAAGATTCCTTGTAGGTTTTTGCATTTAACAAAAACAATGAGTTCAATCGTATGTATATATATACATAAACATAAAATTACCTTGGTATCAAAAACTCCAAACGCCTCTTCATAATTTTTCTGAAAAAAAATCAAGATTTAATTTAAGACGTATTTTTTATATAAAAAACATTACTTTAAAACTTGTATTTGGAAACAACAACTGCAAACAAAATTCGTGATAGATAAGACTTTAAAATTTGATATAATGCTTCTTCGCCCGGCACTCGGCATTACGAGGACAGTATCGACTGGTTCAGCCGGTGCCAAGATAAGGGACTAAGAGGGGGGCATGATACGTTTGTCTGCGGAATACTGACTCAGTGAGCTAGCACTTCACCAAAAAAGTCGCCCTGAATGCGCGCTAGTACATGACAGACCACAATACACACTCACAAATCCTACGCATACAAGAAGTTGTTCTTGGATTAATCCATAGAGATTAACAATATTGATCTCATTGCGAATAGGTGGAAATTTGATGATGCGACGTTAAATAACATTACAACACAGGCTCTTAAATAACACAGCAAAACAAGACCAGACCCCGACAACACTAATTAGAATGATAAAAAAAAAGACCACTCGACCACTGAGGCTCCAGATGCCTAGAAGGGCTCGAAGGCATTATTAATTAAAAATCTACATACCACTTCAATCTGGCATAACGCATAGTGCCAGTAATTGTGACATGATAACATTCCACAAATCTGCACATGAAATAAAATAAAACAAATAAAATTAATGAATTAGGGAAACAAAATCAAAGTAATTTTTAAACTATCAGTTTCTAAAAAAATTTCTTCCAATACTTTCCAATCCTAGCAAGATAAAAAAGAGAGAACAAATGTTTGATTTATTAAGTGAGAATGTTTCCAAAACCATAAATTTGCACAGTCTGGTGCAAAAAATAAATCATTGTACCATGGGCATATTACATTGTATTATTTGAGTTAAAGATTCTAAAAAAAATTAATGAGGTTTTGAGGTCCCAGTCAAAAATATTTTTACTAAGTAATATAAAAAGCACTGGCATAAACTATATCGATGTCCATGGGAGTCAAAGGGAACAGCCACATAAACAGGAACTTACATTCCAATTGTTTTCTGTTCCTTTCAGGAAGTCAATTCCTTCCTTTTGTCTTCCTCCCATTTCTAGCACATGAGCCATTGAGTGTGTAGACCAAGCATCATTTGGATTTATATCCAGACCCTGAAATAAAATATAATTATGATCTAATTATAAATAAACCTATGGGAATAATAACATGAGGTTAACGTCAAACAAGGGGGAAATAACAAGATGACTTAAATTTAAGAATAAAACGCTGGTGTAATGGCAAAAAGGATAGTGTTTAAAGCTGCATTAAGTTTTCCAGGAAAAAAAAATTAAAACGGCGCTGATCTAATTAATGATGTTCCTAATTAACAATGTTACATTTGGTTCAACGATAAAAGCTCGAGAGATGTAGCATGTGGGATCTTATATTAGAACATGCTTACATCATAAGAAAACAGGGTCATTTAAACACAACTTACAAAACGGTGAAATACGATAAATTAAACACAGAACTTCGCTGAATTTGTCATTTGTGCCTGAATAAGGGATACATAACACCATTGCGAATACATCTAGATATTAATGACGGACAATTAATACAATATGTCAAGTTTGACTTTCGATTTATTTGAGTTTCCGTACATCCGTGCGCATGCTCCCGGCTCATAATTTAACCATCGATAAACACTGACCAACCGGTTGGATGATTCCGTTTATTTACAGCAAAAAGGAATGAAATTAAAGAAAATGATTCTCACGGATCGTGATTAGAAGTTTTTTTTTTTTTTTTTTTTTTTTTTTTTTTTTTTTTTTTTTAAACTTTTAGAAAATTATATATAGATATATAAAAAATAATCAGAAAATTGATAAACTTAGTGTAGCTTTAAATCCAACTTGTTTCAGTCAACGTTTTACGATCAGCCCAAAATCCACTGGTGTGCAAATGTTAGGCATATGAAACAAAAAGAATCTAAACCTGCGACATCAGCCGAAAGCTTGTGAAGATTCGTGATGTTAATTGACCATGTTAATGACAAAACTTGTGTTCCATCAATACCGCGATTTTTGTCCGCACAAGTAAGATCACGAATGAAATTGGAGATCGACCAAGATATCCATATCAAGGGTAAAAGACATTTGAATTTCGTAGATTTTAACCATGTGATCAAAAAAAAAAAATTTTTTCTGTTTAACCCTCAATCTTGACTTCGATTGAAATGCCCTAAATGACTTTTAACATTTCTGTGAAAATATTTTTTTTCAAAAATTTTACATAGAATTTGAAGGGTGGGATTACAAAATGAAGTCTTTACCGGTTCATGCAGTTTTACATTACCTTAAGTGCTACCTTTTCAGCTTGATCATACATATTTGTCTCCACCAAACCAAAAGAGTGCATTCCATAAAGATAGCTAAAAGAAACACAAAACAAAAAAAAAATAACGGGATATTTGATAAAAAAAGTTCAAAAATATATTCACGTCTAAAAACAAATTTTAATATAAGATGACCACAATATAACAAACAAATTTTAATATATATTACTATTTAATATATATATATATATATATATATATATATATATATATATATATATATATATATATATATATATATATATATATATACAATATAACAATGTTTTTGTGCTAGCCTCGGTTTCACAATCATTTAGTTTAAACAATTTTTTTATTTAAGTAAATATAACATTACATTGAAACAGTCTATGTAATAAGCAAAAGGATTCAGAAACAATGGACTTACATAGTACATTCTATAAATCCGTCTCCCATAATTTGAAAACTACATTTGTAGACCGACAATTCACTTATATACACCACACACATAATACACAAAAAATAGCACTTGCATATGTTATTTTACAGTATATATTAACAATTGTATTTAAATAAATGAGAAGAAATACGTTCAGGAAAATCTTTTTTGTATCAATTATATAGTCTTGGACTTTTAAAAATATCGAAGTGATTTCTTCATCAGATAAATTTGAATCACCAAATTATAGTAATTTTGAGTAACAGTATGGTTGTATAACAGAGCTAGGACGACATTTCTTTGCCGCGTGAAATAAGGGCATTGAAAAAGATAATGACTGGTGGTCTCTACCGTACAACAGGCGCAAGTTGGATTAGAAATACATGTAATATTTTTTGGAAAAGATGGTGATTTAAAGCACTGCACTGCATTATCAGTCGTGCATGGAGTATCTGACCTTTACGATTGCCTTTTAAATAAAATTTAGGCACTTTTTGTATGTTATTATTTAAAAATGCTTTAAATATGGATAAAGAGGAATTTCTTATGTTTTCTGAAATCTAACAACTGAAGGTAAAAAGGAGTCAAAGTAAAATTTGGTTTTGCAGTGTATAGATAAAAAACTGTGTTGATGTCTAGTATTGTAAGAATGTACTTCAAAATTGTGTGGTGGTATGATATTTGACAGATAAGCTGGAGTAATATTGTGATACGTCTTGTAGAAAAGGATTAACTTATGTTTTTTTCTTCTATCGCTAAGGGTTTCCCAAGAAGTTTCTTTAAAAAGTAGAGAAGTACTAGTAAGTAAAGAAGCACCTGTAACTATCCGTGCTGCTTCTCTATTTATTTGCTCTAAAAGATTACTTTGTTGTTTAGTCATGTTGTCCCATAGAACATCACCATACTTGAGAAGAGGTCGGATAAGACTAAAATAAAGTTTTTGTAAGGTGTTTCTGTCTAGCTTAAATTTTAGCTGGCGTAGTAAATAAAAACGGGATCGAGATTTATGTAATAAGGATTCGATATGAGTAGCCCAACTGCAATCATACGAGAATGTTACACCGAGATGTTTGTGAGAGTGGACTTCTTTTAGCATAACATGATTCATAAAGAGAGGAGGATGATAAGATTGTAGTCTAGACTTCCTAGAAAAGGTCATACATTCAGTTTTGTCAGGATTAAAAGTGACTAACCATCTTTCACAATCATTTCTTAACTGATATTCTCCCTAACTATAATCTTGCAAATTTGAAATCTTAATAATTTGGTTAATTGTTCCGATATTCAGGAATGTAAAGTGTCATTTTGAAGATCACTTCAAGCTTATAACATCTGTATTTAGCTTTATCACAAATGCTTTTCTGTAATTAAAAAAAGAGATCGCCAAAATTTGCTAATTTTATGTTAAGAAAAATCTTAGTTAAGGAATGATTGTGAAACCGGGGCCTGGTAAATTTAAATTACAGACCTAGTTTGAGCTTTAGAGCTGTCTCATATTTCTACAGTTGTTGACCAGTTTACCTGAATCGACGCCAAAGGTTTTCTAAAACATCTAATGCTCTTGTTAAAAGATCGATCTTAAAATCATTGCTTTGTTTTACAGTCAAGACCAATGTATTCGTGGACAGTCGCACACATAACGGCTGCACTGCACTATATATTCAGGTCTCAATTTCACAATCACTTATCTACACATGTAGATTCGGCTGCACTGCACTATATATTCAGGTCTCAATTTCACAATCACTTATCTACACATGTAGATTTTTAAAGCAGCTCTTGAAATACATTTATCCTTCAAAAGCATTGCTGATTTCATCAAAACATACATAATTAGTTACGTCTTCTGCTGATGGCCTAACGTGGTTCATACACGGTTAATAAATCCACTATATATATCGGTTAAGGATGGAGTATTCACGAGTTTCACATGATATATACTATTTGTTACACAGTGTGAAGGTGACTTATCATGGTTTATACATGGTCAGTAAATTCCACACTTGGCAAGGTAAAGCTTTGACGAGTTCCAGATAGCATTTGGTATTAGTTTTGGTGCGCCTGTAACCCATTATGGTTGATTCAGGGTCAGCAAATTCAACATCCGGTGAGACGAAGCTTAGACGAGTTCCACATGTCATTTGCTTTTAGTTTTAGTGTGCTTGTGGCCTATCATGCTTTATACAGGGTCAGTAAAATCCACATCGGGCACAGGTGTAGATTTATGGCATATACGTACCCATACAAAGGCATTGACGGTTTCCAGTGTGGGAATACCCTGGCTACACTGTCTCTCATCTGGGGTTGGTAACCAAGATAGAAATACGAGTCATGGGCATACTTGAGTGCCAACATGTCTAGGGGGTGCTCACATAAAATGTCCTCCCAAACTTGACAAGCTTTAGTCATGTCGCTAGAAAAAATCAACAGAATCTGATGTCAAATGTACATATAAAACATAATGACGTCATCAAAAGTACAAATTGCTACTAAAAGCTATTGTTACATTTTTGAAAACAAACTTGTATTTCAATAATTTTATTTTGATAATTTTAGCCTATATGTTTTTCTGTCTAATTTGCATTTATTTGTATTGAAGATATTCAGTTTTCGGTCCCAACTAATTCAATAACCTGTTTATCATTATTGATTCTATACTATTTTTTTTCTTTTCATTTAATTTCTCAGGACGTTTCTTTTTTTTTTTTTTTTTTTTTTTTTTTTTTTTTCGAAAATACATGTATGAGATATGCTTATCAAGGAAATGAAAAGAAGACAAAAGCCACTTGACGACATACATACCCTTGAGAAAACAAATGAACAGCATTAACGTGTTTTCTCTCTCTGTCCGTCAATTTCTCTTTATTCGCAAGCTCCATCATTGCGTTAATATCTTTTTTGAATTCTTCATCGTTGTTGACCGTGCGCCCAGTCCCCATCAGATCAAGACCGTTTTTAAGGACATGGCCCATCACTAAAATATAATTTTTTTTTTTAAAAAAAAAAAATACTTTTTAATTATCAGAATTTTGGCTATTTGTTTTTTCCTGCAAAATTAAACACGCTCATAACATTTTGCCAAGTGTAAACCTGTTTTTTTCGCGCTAATGTGTCTAAAAGACATGGAATATAATTGTAAACAGGAAATGGAAACGCGCTTCGGTAAAACCGGAAATAAACAAATTTGCCAATAGGGACTGCACCGACCACCAGCAAATCTCTGCATTTTATGACTTTTTTCGGAAAAATATCAATTTTTTTTTAAAATTTTAAATGTCAACAAATATACATAAGAATGTCGTGTTTTTTTTCTGAGATATAATAAAAATTTTTTTTTACACTTATTTGTCCAAATACGCTTACTTTCAAAGAAGATATTTTTTATGTTTAAGTCTAAAGATAAATTTTTTATCCACATTACTTAAATATTGCCATGAAAACGTGTTACATATGTTTAATCGCTCGACATCATTTTTTCATTGTTTCAAATTTGATAAATCGACAAATAAATAATTCTATTGCGCTATTTATAGGTTTTGCTGTTTGTAGTAACAGTGGCGATCTTGGATTACAGACACCCATACACAAATTCTTATACTATATCACCAAGAGAACCTCAATTCAAAATTTAGCCGAGTGTTTTAGATTGTCACGGACACGTGCATGCATGCACAAACACATATTTTACCATGACATATGTTTCCCCAACTTAAAACGGAATCTTCCCGGTACTAGCTTGATGCTCTTCCGGTTATGGTATGCTAATGCGTCTTGTCCGACCTGCCTATGTTTGCCACGATACCGGTGTTTTTGGTTCTACTAAATTTAATCGCTGAAAGGTGTCTGTAGCTGGAACAAACCGTTTGGCCACTACCAAGGGTGGGAGGGGACACGTGTACATTTTTAACAGAATAACGGAGAAAAATGCAAAGCAAAATCGAGACCTGTCCAATAAGGGACAACAGTCTCTCTCTCTCTCTCTCTCTCTCTCTCTCTCTCTCTCTCTCTCTCTCTCTCTCCTTACCAAAAGTTGGATCAGATTCCACTAGTTTTACTATACTGCCTTCTAGTCCACCCAAAGTATCTTCATCATACCATCCGACATACTAAAATAAATACAATATTGTAGTAATGATTTTTTTCAATTATTACTTTTTATTTTTATTTATTATTATTTTATTCATTTATTTATTTATTTCATGATTTATTATTATATTTTGTTGTTGTTGTTTTAAATTAACCTTGACCAAAGACTGTCTTTGGGCGAGGTATATACATTTATTAAAGACATTATTAAAATCAAAGTCAAAATACCGAATTGGGTTTTCCTGCTGATTTGACTTTAGTACTCTGCCACCATCTTTGTTCTCCATGCTCCTACTAGATAGGTAGTGTAGAATTTTGTTCCGGGAACAATGTTCTCTGCACGTTCTTGTTTTTATGACGAAATTCCAACACAAGAACGGTGTTTTTAACACGTAAACATCTAGCCAAAGTCACCCTTGAACTTTGGCGTCATCTTTGTTCTTCATGCTCCCGCTAAATAGGTAGTGTGAGATTTTGTTCCGGGAACAATGCTCTCTGCAAGTTCTTGTTCTGGCAAAATTCCGATGCAAGAACGGTGTTTTTTAATACGAGAACATCTAGCCAAAGTCACCCTTCATTTTGGCGTCATCTTCGTTCTTTATGCACCTGCATAGAATGGTAGTGTTAGATTTTGTTCCGGGAACAATGTTCTCTGCACGTTCTTGTTGTTATGGCAAAATTCCAATACAAGAACAATGTTCTTGACCCGAGAACGTCTTGTCAAAAGACAGCCAAAAGGATCATAAACTCCAGAATACGGATGAACTCGCCTCTCTTTCACTGAGGTCGAGTCTAACTCAGATAGATCCTAACATATGTTGTTTGTGGTTTACTTTACCTTGAAATACTCTAAATATTCTTCCTCAGTCCAAGAATTACGTCGTATAGATAAAACATTAGAATTCAGATCACATCGATCACGATGTTAATCCGAACATCCCGTTCTGTTTATATTATTATTATTTTCTACATAGAGATACATACATGTATTTCATTCAATCTAGTTAACAATTCACTATGTATTAAAGCTGCATTAAGTTTTATTTTCTGAATTTTTTTTGATTTTCTAAAAATATATTTTTTTAAAAAATAGATATATTCTAACCACGATCCGTGACATTCGTTTTCTAAAATTTCATTTCTTTTAGCTGTAAAAAACGGAATCCGCTGACCGGTTGGTCAGTGTTTTACGATGGTAATTATGAGCTTGGAGCATGCGCAAGGATGTACGGAAAAACCCTAGAATCGAAGGTGAAGCATGACAGATTGCATTAATTGTCCTTCATTAATATCCAGATGTATTTGAAATGGTGTTATGTATCCCTTACTAAGTCAAAAATGACAAATTCAACGAAGTTCTGTGTTTAATTTATCGTATTTCACCGTTTTGTAAGTTGTGTTTAAATGACCCGGTTTTTGATGACGTAACCATGTTCTAATATTAGATCCAAAATGCTGCATCTTGCTGGGTAAATACTGTAATTTCTGTATTGATTCAAGCTTTTATCGTGAAACCAAATGTAACATTGTTCATTAGGAACATCATTAATTAGATTAGCCACGTTTTAATTTTTTTCTTTGGAAAACTTAATGCAGCTTTAATTATACGTGAATTAAAAAAGTTTTTGAAAGAGAGAGAGAGAGAGAGAGAGAGAGAGAGAGAGAGAGAGAGAGAGAGAGAGAGAGATTACCTGTGTAAGGATTGCGTCAAATAGTTTACTTGACTCGTTGCTTGCCGTTGATAAGGGTGTACCAAAATCATTCCACGCCTTTATATAAAATATAATATTGAATTAGTTGTAAAAAGGCGAAATTTTAAAATCGTTTGGTTAAAAAATAGCTTTTGAAATTGATACGTTTCACCTTCACCAGTTACACGTGAAGTAAAGTGATGAATGCTTTTGACATCTCGATATATAAAACTCGGTGGCTCAGTGGTCTAAAGCGTGCACAAACGAATCCCAGTGCCTCTTAACACCTACATGTGTTAAGTACGAATCTTACTCGTGCAGATTCTAGGATGAGAAACTTTGTCAATTCATTTACCAAATGTTTCCTCCGGGACTTTGTTTTCCTCCAACAATCCAAAAACGGCCGACTGTCTCGATATAAGTGAAAGAAGTTTTGACTGGTGCTTAAAACACAATCAATTCACAAACTTAAACGTTTAAAGTTCACTTGGAAAAATTCTAGTGTGCAATTATGACTTGCTGATTTTCAATATTTCCTGAAGGTACGTGGTTTTTCCTGGCACTACGTTTCCACTATCCCAGAAATGGCCGCCTCGATTTAAGTAAATGTAATCTTGATTAATATGTAAAATTTTGTTAATCTAATCCAATAGAGAACTTACTGCTTTGATATAATTACAAAATATTTGACTGTTGCTTAGTACACAGTTACTTCACAAACTCCTAGGTTTAAAACCACTAGGGTGGCTCAAAGTGCTCGCATTATTTGTGAAAGGTCGGGGTTCAAACACTGGTCAAGTCTGACCAAGACTTGAAAATGGGTAGCTGTTGTCGTATCGATGTAAGCGGAATATAGTGGGTACTAAAACTCCATTTAGTAAATCAATCAATCAATAAATCAATAAATCCCAGGTTAATAGTTTATTTGTGCAAGTTCTTATGGGAAATTTGTCCGTTATTTGCGTACTTTTGGTGGTTTTATACGGGCACTCCGATTTCCTCGTCTATCTTAGAACTTTCCGTTGGTAGAAGTAAGAAAATCTGGACCTGGACGTTAAACCCGTATTACTTCACTCCACTCTACTCCCGCCATTATTTCATTTTTTAAAATATTTAATCTTAATTTAAGAAACATTTTTCCTCGTCAAAATCCAGAAAAAAAAATTGAAGTTAAACAAATCAAATTTTAGGGCAAGGCACATTGACTATATAAAAATGTTACATTTTCGTATTTGTTTATGAATTTTATAAACCAAGAGAAACATATTATAGGGTCAATTTAACAGATCAAACTTGTTGAACTAATGTATAATGTTTATATAGATTCCTTTAAGCAGGGTATACTCTAGTATCGGTGATATCATGTTACCTGCTTTTATCGTAACTTAAAATGTCGAAGTTACCTTTGTAGAATATATAGATTTCTATGTATAAATATACCATACCTTGCAGTCTCTCCAGTTGTGAACAATTGGCTTCGTCCGAGGCGCTGTAGCGGTCATGATAACCTGATATCCGATTCCTAGTCGGTACTCTCCAAGTCACTACCTTTTTTTCTTCTATTTAGAACGATAAACAGATCACGTGAAAAAAGGTTACTAACCTCGCTCTAGTTATTATATAATTGTATAGAATGCATTTTATTGGACACGCAGACACGAACATCTACCTCGGCCTAAATTATGAACTCAGTCCCGTATGACCAAGACTTGAAAATATTGATAGTGATTACACTCAGCATTTAGAAATGAAAGTCACGGGGTTCTTCGGGGGGATCTTAAAACCGATGCCTCGTGTAATAAAAGCTTGAAACGCTAAACTGAAAACCTTCCCTGACAAATTGTCCTAAGCGCACTGCATAGCTGGTGACGTCTCGATATAAGTTAAATATTCTCGACTTGAACGTAAAACCTCATTAAATCACACGCACTACAAAGATAAAAACTTCTGAGTGCTACTTCACCTATAGCTGGTAACGTATCAATATAATTCAGTATTCTTAACTAGGACGTAAAACCCCGTTAAATCAGTCAATATATATTAAACTAATTCACGTGCTTAAAAATCACAACGCATCTCAAGTTCAAAATTCTACTCGAGCAAATCCTAGAGTGAGAAAGTTTGTCAGTTCGATTGCTGTTTTATCGGATACTCCGTTTTCCTCCACCAACGTAAAACTGGTTGCCTCGACATAAGGTAAAGAACCCTGAATTAGGCGTAAAACATCATGACTCAGTTTTAATAAAAACACCACCAAAGGTTTTCAAAAAAAAAAAAATAAAACGGTGAAATAAACATCTAAGAACGGGTAAAAGAAGGGAGAGTTGTCTCTCTTTACGCTCCTGACACGTACGATCATTCATTGCTGCTATTTAAATAAAACAACACACACACACACACACACACACACACACTCTCTCTCTCTCTCTCTCTCTCTCTCTCTCTCTCTCTCTCTCTCTCTCTCTCTCTCTCTCTCTCTCTCTCTCAAATATTTAATAATCTTCATAAAGTGAGTTACAATAATTTCTGATCTGCCACAAATGTTCACAGAGATGATGAATTAAAAGTACCACTCTTTTCAAATGTTACCACTTCGGTGGCTTAGTTGTACAGCGTACGACTCGATAGCGGGAGATCATGGTTTCGAATTTCAGATATTGAGCCCTTGCCTGGTGTTCGGCAGACTACAAACTGGTTCACCCGGTGCCAGGATAACAGAATGAGGCAGTGGTATGCTGGTCTGTGACATAATGACTCGGATCTAGCACCTTTACAAAAAGCCGCCCTGAGTATGCGCTAGATTACGACAGACCATCTTAAACACTCTCAGATCACACTCAAATATGAACTTGTTTTTAGATTAACCCACAGAGATAAATTTTATTGCTCTCGTCGTGAATAGCTGACAAATTGCTGATGCGACGTTAAACAACAATTCTACAATAACAGTTGTTCTAATGTTGCAGTTTCGTTTAACATAGATTCGACCGACATGAGATCGGTCTGTACACGCTGTTGGCAAGGCAACTAACTTTTTTACTGCATCCAGTAACAGCTTTTGACAATAGCCCTGAAAGTACGTGAACGTTTCTATTTTGATGAAAATTCACCTTCTCGGTGTTATGTCATGAATCAGATAAAATAAATATTGATAGTTAAGCCCGTCAATTAAATGTTCATTAAAGATCTGAAATTTTCCCTGGGGAAATTTATTTTCAACTTTATTTTCAAATTTAAAATTAAGTTCAAAGAATTGGCAAGATATCCATGGTGAAGAATGGTCATCCAAGGTAAATGAGACTTGAAAAATGGATTTAAACATTAGTGGTTTTCATCCATTACAAATGACCAATACCATTTAACTTTTAAGTATTGAACGACCTTTAATCAGGAAGAGTAGATTTTAGAGGCGTGTACGTTAGATTGTATAGGTGTTTCAAATGTAACAGTTTCTGAACAATTGTATAAAATTATAATTTTCTTTTCAATACCCAAGATTAGAAATATGTAGGCAGCGGCATTTTAAACGGGTTAACGTTTTAAATATCGAAACTGTCAGGTTTTTATATTTATTTATTTATTTATTTTTATTTATTTATTTATTTATTTATTTTATTTATTTATTTATTTATTTATTTATTTATTTATTTATTTATTTATTTATTCCTCCTCTCATTAATTTCTTTCTTTTTTCAGTCAGTCAATTATTTATTTATTCGTTTTTTTATTGGTTCAATGATTCATTTGTTCAGTTATTCATTTATTTATCTATTAATTTAGTTTTTGAAGTGTTATTAAGAAACAACACATGGGAACTAGTTTTAAATGCATCAGTTCTTTGAAAAGAAAGAAATAATAACCCATTCATTTGAAATGTTATTTAAAGTCCAAGAATCGATGGATATGTCATGTGAATTTTTTACTTTTACACAAATATTTTAATAATATATAAATTATATAAATATACTTTATAAAAGTCTGAGAACTCTTTTATGTACATTAATTACTTTGATATATATATATATTTATATGAAAAAACTTATCAAGGAATGCAGTTGTACGTTCTCTTAAACTTCAATGTAACAATATATACCTTAATAAACTGAATTTCGACATAAATCCTGTTACAAGCCCACACATTATCTCAGATATTGTATCAAATATTGTTTTAAGGTGGTTGATGTGGCCTGACTCATACCATTCAGTATTGATAATCTCTAGGAGATTAAGGGATTTTGTTTGTAATAACTTGTGAGTTAAAGGCATCTTATCAAACACACATGAACTTAACGCCGGACCATAATGACCGCTTGTCTGATTTATTGCTTCTTATATCTGCTGAATACACACGCGAATATTAATTTTGGGTGAGTTTATTAACTTTCCAAAATTTGTTACACCTACCATTGTCTATTCGAACCAAGAAATTCTTAATTCCATTCTAAGCTTAGACCTAGAGGTCTAACAAATTAAACGAAAAGTTTAAGTGTATAGAGACCTTGGTGGCCAACTGTTCTTTAACACACACTTACAAGTCACAATGTCTCTGTTAGAATCCCGCGCGGTACCGAAAATGTTTGTCAGTTCACTTGTCAGAGGTCGGGTTTTTTTTTTTTTTCGGGTACACCGGTTTTCTTCATCATCGAACTGACCCCCTCGATATAAGTAAAGATCGGCATCTTTATTAACGAGGGCATTAAATACCATTATTTCACTCTACTCCAGTTCACTCTAAGTTTTCAGTTTCATGTTTTGGTATTTCAGTGAGTTCACTTCATATCAAACTTTAGTTAATTATAGCTATTTTATTATACCTACTGCAAACTTAGTATGAAAAGGGTCTGTCTGCCTGTCCGTCTGTTTAATTATCTGTCCGTCTGTCATTGTATAATTGTGTCCATTCCATAAATTCTAAATAAAAATAGATTTTGATCAAATTTGGTAAAAAGTACATCAGCATAAAACAATGTGTCTGTATGTCTGTCTGTCACTCTTTCTTTCTGTCCGTCTGGCCATGTTTAAAATCATGTACACTAAAACATTTCCACATCATTAGATGGATTTTGATCAAACTTAGCTTAAATGTTTACTAGCACCAGACGGCATGTCGCGGACCAAATTTAGATGTGTCGGCCATAGTCAAAGTGACACGGTCAAATTGGACGTTGGGGGTGTTGTTTTGCTCTTAAGAAACAGTTTTAGTTTAAAATTATTTGCAAACTCTGGGAACCTGATTTGTTAAAAAAAGGAATAAATATATAATTATAAAGATAAAAAACTTGTCAAGAATTAAGTAATAATAATAATAATAATAATAATAATAATAATAATAATAATAATAATAAATAATTATATACAAACAAATTAGTCATATTTAACATCACATATAAAGCTGATAGAAAATATTTTAAAATACATATATGATGGGTATGTTAAAAGATTTCTGATCAACGAAGCAGCCAATAAAAAAAAGATAAATAAAGCCTCTAAAACCAAATTAAAAACGGAAACAGTTTTATTTATTAAATTCCGGGTCAAATGACAATGATGTGAATTTAGAAATAAATACTACTCAAGAGAAGAAAAGTATAATAATTATGTAATATAAGAGATAGATAAGTCCATTACTGTCCTACAATTAACACATAACTGTGTCACTAAGACCAGTGTTGACCAATTGACCAAACAATTATCCGCAGACACGAGAAGAAACATAGCTAACTGACCGACTTTAGACAACTAGAATTTACAAATCAATAATATAATGTATATATGTATTGGATTTAAACCAACATCAGATTCGAGTATTGATGAATGTCCGATTTCATTGTGGTCACTGTTAGCCAACGCTTAAAACTACAATGCTTAGGGCCTCTAGTTGTCTTCGTTTCTACATCAAAACTATGACATATGATATATTACGAAAAGATACAATAAAAATGACAATAAAAAGTACAATACAATACAATACAATACAATGAAATACAATACAATGCAATACAATACAAAACAATACAATACAATACAATACAATGCAATGCAATGCAATGCAATGCAGTGCAGTGCAGTGCAGTGCAGTGCAGTGCAGTGCAGTGCAATACAATACAATACAATACAATACAATACAATACAATACAATACAATACAATACAATACAACACAACACATTGATACACAATACAATACAATACAATACAATACAATACAATACAATACAATGCAATGCAATGCGATGCGATGCGATGCGATGCGATGCGATACGATACGATACTAAGCGATGCAATGCGATGTAATGCAATGCAATGCAATGCAGTGCAATACAGTGCAATGCAATGCAATGCAATACATTTAAACACAAATATACCGATCGAAGTTCAAACTAGTCCCAAACTATGAATATTGTCAAATTTAGCTTAACTCGTACACTGTCAACTGGAAAGTGAGATCGGGTGCTCCGGGAAGACATCCTGCTAGTTTCCCTCACCACATGTAAAGTAAAAATGCAAAACTGTTTTTTGATTTAATGCTTGATAAAAATATAATCTAATTTGGTACCCGGATATTAACAGTTCCCTGCGATTCGGACGTCAGAGATCAAACGTTACTGATTGCAACGCCATAGGTAGGACCGTTCGATGACGTCACTTAACACATTAATCACCAAAATTATTCACTTATATCGAATCAAACATACAGGTCCATAATAGAGAAATACAATTAGCAAGCGAACTGACGATCGTTTTTACAAAGTGCAGTTAGATCATAGATGGTGAATGTGGTACTGTGATCACGTTCATCATTCACTTGTATTCTTTTTCATTGCGTGCGACGTTAAAAGTTCATGAAATTTAGTTGCAAATATTCAGAAATATCATATTATAACAACTAAGGTAAATTAATTAAATGACGCCAAATTATCCAGGTAATACCAAAGAAATACAGTGCTTAAACATAATTATAAATTAATTGATATTTGAGCTTTGTAGGTCGTCAATAGTAGATAAAGATATATTTCTTTATTACAAATTTTTATTTTCACTTGACGTTTAAAAAAAATAATTATCTCGATGCTAGACCAAAACAATCTCAATTGAAAATGAGAAAATGATAACCAATTATGAACAGTCAGTATTTTGTGACAAATTATGTTTTTCTTTCTTTTGATCTTCGTGTTTATGATTGTGATTTCCTGATAAGCAAATAATTTATCAATTTTTTTAACCTAATTGGAAGAATTTATGACATTTTTTTTTTCAATTGACATTCATACTGTTGTGATTTGTACATGTGTTTGGTTGTTAATAGTTATTTCCAACACACGATAAACATTTATTTATTTATTTATTTATATGTTGTTATGTTGTTTATTAATCAATAAGTTTTGCTAGTTTAACTATTGGTATCAATACAATTCTCCATAGTCCCACGTAATACCTTATATAGCGTTTGTGCGGTATAATTATCTCTATTGGCAATAAAATCGCTGAAAGTGACATTTACCCGTAATAATGACGTTTTTTGGGAATTATTGACGTATCCATTTCACTTCGATCCGCACAAACGTTAAGATGTATTAATCACGTGGTACGCTGGCGAGTTCCATTCATCATAGTATCATTTTTTGACAGCGTTGAAGCTGCGGGTGTTTACCTTTATTTATTTGTTTATGTTTACTTGTTTTCAAACATATTCCCTCAGTTTTTTCTTAGGTCAAAAGATGTGTATTTTTCAAACCTTAATTTTTGGTATGCTTTAATTGGCAAATTCAAATACTTATGTAACTTGCCACGTAATACACACTTAATAAGACGTCATTTTATTGGCCGCATTGTTCTTTTCATTTGACTTCGTGGAAAATCGGTTAAACCCGTACATTTCCGGAAAAATAGGAACTCAAATGTCCTAAAAGCACTCAAAAAATGCTACTTGCATAATGTGGTACAATGGAACTTGCCAGCGTACCACGTGATCAATACCTCTTAACGTTTATCCGGAATGAAATAGATAACGTTTACATCAAATATTCACAAAAAACGTTCTTATTACGGGAAACGTCATTTTATTCGATTCCATTTGTTAAAAGAGATAATTGTCCCGCACAAACTCTATGAGGTACATGTATCACGTAGAGCTCTGGGAAATTTCATTTAAAGATTAAAAAGTAAAAGCTGCAAAACAAAATCAAAGTTATTTTTGTTGTTGTTGTTGTTGTTGTTGATAGAAACATGAATTTCTCTTATTAACAAATCCAAAACAATACTACTTTCAGATTATATAAGTATGTTTTTATTGTTGAGTTTAAAGGTGCAAGTTTTTAGCTAAAACAGGATTAAAACCAAACAATGGTTGCATACCATGAAATCAACATGAATTATGTTATATGCGTTTTAAGAGACACAAAATGTAAAATCAGTAGCATTCAAAACAGGGCCCCGAAAGTCTATAACCACAGTAATAACCACATTAATTGATACTTAATTATCTGATTTTGGGGTACTAGTTATTGTTTGGAACTTGCACCACTATGTTTGAACCTGTTAACTTATACCAAGTACTAGTTTAACTCGTTTTTAAAACTTCAAAACAAACAACTCTGAAGTGTTTGCGATGTTTTTGCTAGTATTATGTGAACTCGGTTTACTTATTTGATAAACACGGTGACATTGTACTTGGTCAACTTAACCAACTTTACCGATAATTTAAACTACGTTTTTGAAATTTAAAACTGCACCAAGTCGGCAGGTCCGTGTTTTTTTTTTTGCGGTTTTCTAAATATGAGAATCAAAACATGGTCAAAGAGAGATACGGACGTCTTATACAAACAGACTTATGACTTTAGAGTTGAGATTCCATGTCATTTCACGGTTACCAAAGATTATCAACTATGTCATATATACGAGGATTTTAAACAAACACAGGGTCACCCAAGTCAAAAGTGATAAGGCACAATTAAATAGATAAATTTAAATTAAAATTTGACCATATACTAAGATCAAAAATGATATGGCGACCTTTCATATTTTGAGGCTTTTGAAAGGAAACGTTTTAATTTTTTCCGAAAATTTCCAGACAACCACATGCTATAAATCTACATTGACGGATACAATTATATTTAGCACAATAAAATGTTTTAATTTGTTGGGAAAATTTTGTGATTTTTTTCCAAGGGGGCAACTGGATAACTAAAATGTTTAAGAGGTCAGTGGTTGAGAGCCTCGGGGTTAAATGTTAGAAAGGTTCACATGATTATGATAAGTATAAAAGAAAGCCTGATTCTAAATTTCTTGACAGTCGCCAAAATGAGTTTCACGATCAAAGCCGTGGTTTCGTTAGTTCTTGTAAATTTCGCATTAAGCGCGAAATTGGATGGTGCTGTTCCACAGGTAGAATATTAAGCTATTTTATTAGTTTTTCGTTTTATTAATTAAAAAAAATTTTTTTTTGCTTTTTTATTTCATATATGCACTTTGTCGATTTTGAATTTTATTTTTGCAAATACTGGCGACAAGCATGTACTAGTTCTTGTTCACTTGCGAAGTTATACAGACAGTCAGTGAAAAAACTTATTTTTTTATTTATTTATTTATTTATTTAATTAATTATCCGTTATTGGTATCGTTAATTGAAGCAATTAAGTTTTACTTTTTCAATATTTAGTATCGGTGAAGGCATTCTTATGAAAGTGTTAAATTTACACGAAGTCAGTACACGCTTATTATCATGCAAAGCGATTTGTTTAACACCGGAGTTGCCGAGAAAGATCTGTCGAATTGTTTTTTATTCCACTTGGACTTTTTATTTTTCTTTCTTTCTTTCTTTCTTTCTTTCTTTCTTTCTTAAGCCGTTAAGTTTTACTCTTTCAATATTTAGTATTCATTCCAGTACTTGGACTTTCTATTTTATTTATTTATTTATTTATTTATTTATTTATTTATTTATTTATTTATTTATTTATTTATTGTCTCTGGTAACATTAAACAGTTATTTTATGGGTGTTTAAAAATCCATTTACATGAGGTATCGGAACTATTGTCCGAGATTAGATTTATTTGGGGCATTAGAAAAAAATACGTATATTGTTGCTCTCTCTCTCTCTCTCTCTCTCTCTCTCTCTCTCTCTCTCTCTCTCTCTCTCTTGGATAAAAATGACTTAATGAAATTGCATTCGAACAGTACAGTTAATGAACATGTCTATCACCCGATTTTCGATGCATAATAATATATGAATAATTTTGTTCGGTATTTGATAACAATTGAAATCTTCTTGTCATGTGACCAAGTCACATGTCAATAAATTCGAACTAGTCATGATTTATCAGTATGATTTTTCTCAGCTTTTAAAATATTTTTATTTTTATTTTTTTACTTCTTATTTAAAGAGGATCTCTGTAGCCAAGTGTACAGAAAGAAGGGCTTATTAAAACAGTGATTACAGTAGCCTTGTTATAAATGGGTAAAATTCAAGTTAACTTAGAACCTTTCTAAATGTCGATGGTTTTCTCCAAGTACCCGCGAATTTTCCTATTATTTTTTCTATTGACCATAGTGTGTATTATATTTAAAAGTTTTTTTTTTTTTTTTCAATTTTGAATGCGAAATTGTCATCATAGATTTCTCAAAGATTTCAAAATCCTGACAAGTTTCTTTCATCTGGAAATAGTAATTTTTATTTATTTATTTATTTATTTATTTATTTATTTATTTATTTATTTATTTATTTATTCATTCATTCATATTGCACATTAAAAATTCAGCAGGTATTTATGTGATTTTTTCACTACCCCTGAGCGGGTACCGCTGCTGGTGGAGTAAAACTCCCCAAGGGTATTCATTACGCAGTAGACAGTACTTTGTGCTATCAGAAAATATACCATATAGCAAAATTTTCAGCAGTCTTAATTTTTGAAATTTATTAAAAACTAAGGTTTGTTCCTTCATACAAAGCATTCCTTAGCTGGATTTGATTCATATAATTTTGGAACTTTAGATTCACTATTTTTCAACTGTTTGACTTACGTTTTTTTTTTCTATCAACCTTTTCGGCCCCTAGTGTCACTGATGGGGAATGATTTTCCGAAATATGCATATATGGCACATAAAAAATTAAGCAGGTATTTGTATTATTTATTCATTTATTTATTTATTATTTATTTATTTATTTATACATCAATATAATTTTCTATTTTAATTTTCAATATTTCAGAAAAGAAACATAATTACAGATACAAAACGGTTGTGGAGTAATGGTGTTGTTCCAATCTCATTCAGCGACAGTGTTGGTAAATATTGTGTACACACATAAACTAAATTTAAGAACGAAATTCAAGCATTTTTAACTCTACCAATATGCAGATATAATCATCTTTTTAAAATATGCTTTTAAGATTAATGTTGAAGATTTAATACACATTATTAAAAGTGTCACATGCAATTTTTTTTAAAAATTTAATTTTTAAAAAATTAAAAAATAATAATAAATAAAAATAAAAAATTTGCATACAGCTGTTATCATATGCACATTTTTGAATATTTAATTAATAAAAATTCAAAATTTGCACATTACACTAGTTTTAGTTAAACTAAAATCATCATACCGATATCATCTTACATTAATTTTTAAATTTAATTGGTGATTTACACTATCAATATGGTAAGTGAAAAGACTTTTAAAACAAGAGGAACAACGCAACAAATCTATATGATTTTTTAAAAAAAAAGTTTTGCCGCATTCTTCAACTAGTAATTTGAGTTTATGGTAATATAGCCAGTATACTAAAAATCATACAAAGAAGAAGAAGAAGAAGAAGAAGAAGAAGAAGAAGAAGAAGAAACAGCATGTATAAAATGCGTTTATAATTGAGAAGTGTTGGTTTATATCTTGCTGGAGGTATTAAATACTCCCCCCCCCCCAAAAAAAAAAAAATTGCATTTGTAATTTGTAAAGATCAGTGTTCGCCAAAGAAAGTCTGTAATGCTTCAAAACATGCAATAAGTGTACAGTAAAAATAATATTAGATAAATAAATAAATAAATAAATAAATAAATAAATAAATAAATAAATAAACAATTATTGCAGCAAAGGTATATCAAACTTATCATTTTTTGTTGTTCTAGATGGCTACACCAGAGAGAGAATTTTTGCTTCGATGAAAGAAGTTGAAGCTAGCACATACAGTGCTGGTAAACCATGTGTGACATTTGTCATCCGAGATGGTCAACCAGACTATGTTGAATTCACAACTATTCCCGGGTAAGTCATAAACTTAGGTAAGTAAGGGAGGTCATGTGTAAAAATTAAGGATTTCCATTGGGTATTTTATCTTATGTTTAAAATCCGGATTTACTTTTTTCATACTAACAGCAAGACTTTAAAGTTGCTACCGGATATGACATCCCATAGAATCAACGTTAAAGCAGAATAATAATTTTCACATATCGGAGTTTATTATTTACTTTTTTCGCGATGGATTGACCATAAGATAGGTCGAATTAACATAACGGCTTGGGACACGTAAGCATTTTATGGAGTTGTAAATTTTAGTTAACTCTGTTGCAAATCAGGTATGATCCAGTAGATAATTTTGGATTTGCAAATAAGTGAAAATATGAAAAACTGGCCTTAAGCTTGTTTTAAGATTGATAGTTTTACCAATAATACTTGATATGTTTCTAAAAGGGTAGAAACACGCACAGTTATTATTTAAAGTTCTAAAACGAAATTACTCAAGTAAAACTTAGGTTTAAACTATTTAACACGAATAATAAGTAATGTCTTATTTTTATATATAATTACTGACTACCACAAAAAGTTTTTCACTTTCCGTTTTGAAAATACTACCACAATTTTCAAGGACCAGGAATTGTGAAAATTTGACGGTGGTTTGAAGCTCTTGGATACAGCAATCATCAAGTCACTGGAAACATACCATTTGTGTCCATTCAAAGCTTGTAGTGTTATTGTGCAAATCCAAACCTTATCCTATATTACTTTGCGTACTTAAAAAGTTTGCCGTTTCGTGCACGGGTTTTTGTTTGTGCTGTTTCGTGCACGTGTTATTATTTGTGCTGTTTCGTGCGCGTTCTTGTTTGTGCTGTTTCGCGAACGTGTTCTTGGTTGTGCTGTTTCGTGAACGTTTTCATGGTTGTGCTGTTCGTGTACGTGTTCTTGGTTAAACGGTTTGGTGCAAGTGTTCTTGTTTGAACTGTTTTGTGCAAGTGTTCTTGTTTGTGCTGTTTTGTACACGTGTTCTTGGCTGTGCTGTTTCGTGCATGTGTACTTGATTGAGCTGTTTCGTGCACGTGTTCTTGATTGTACTCGCTTTTCGCCGAATGAAGAGCTGTTTTTATTACAGCAAAATATCTACTTATAAAATCGTAATTTAAAACTTCAAGTTTTTCGTATGGTATGAAGTATACTAAATTGGCTACTTTTGACTGGCAAATCAAAACATTGTCTTGATAGTTTTATTCGTTAATAAATTATATCACGAAACATTTTCTTTTTCTTCTTGTAGAAACTCGGGTGACAGCGTACCCGGAAAGATTGGAGGAAAACAAACTATTCACTTGTACGATAATATTAACAAAGCCGATATCATGCAGTTGTTGGCATACACTCTTGGATTTTATAACGAATTCAGACGTCCAGATCGTGATAGCTTCGTAAACATCCATTATGAAAACATTGCCCCAGGTAAAACACACATTGATTTGTAAGATTTGGTGATTGTATTTTGTTCAGTTAATTATAACCAGACGTCAATGCCTTTTATCGTTTAAGAATTTATCTATACACAATATCATTCAGCGCATTCGTGTATATGCAGGTTTTAAATTGTCTCACTTACTCTGGTAAATAAATTTCGCATTTACAATGTAAAACACAACATTTTATATTTTACTATAATCAGTTTTATCCAACTAATTAAAATCACTTTAATTAGAAAGGAATATGTATCGAAGACAATTAAATGTAGAAAATGTCCCCTTAAAATTATTGGAAAGTGCCCGCTGTACAGATATTCAAAATTCTTTAATGTTTTAATGTGTTTCTCCTCCCCAATAGTATATATATCCAACCATGACGTATGCTCAGTTGCAGGTGTCCGTGCAAAGTTAAGAAATTTATAATCAGAAGACCCAAAATATGTTAATTGTTTTCTTTTCTCCTCTCCTTTTTATTTAAAACTTATATCTTATCTTATTCTTTGTTGTGTTGGCTGTTACCAAGAAAATGTTTTTTCCCAATTTTTCGTTAGCTACTTTCCGTTTCTGTTTTAACAATCGTTCCTGCTAAAGCTAGTTTTTGAGTTATTTATTGTTGTATTAAGAGATAGAATTTTTTTCTTTTTCCAGAAAACCAGGGATTTTTCGCATTGACAAATGACACCACAAACTTTAATTATCCATTTGACTTTAACTCTATCACCTTCTTCCATCCATACGCCTACGCATTGGATCCATCTAAACCAACCATGACCGCCAGATACGAATCTCAGACGTTTCCATGGAAACTGTCACTCAGTCAGTATGATATAACAAACATTCAAAGAGAATACCAATGTGGAATTGGTAAGTTGTTTTGAACTATAAGACATGCATGCCCGTTAAGTTGAACATAATGCTTAGCACCTTCTTGAAGTCACATCTGTTAAAGAATGACTAAGGTGGTATAAAGCGTGCGCTTACGGATAACAATGCCTCTTTAACCACCTGAGCTCCAATGCAACTCTGGCAGATCCTAGTGTGAGGAAGATTGTCAGTTCGCTTGCCAAAGATCGGTGGTTTTCTTTGGGCAATCCGGTTTCATCCACCATCCCAGAACTGATCGCTTCAACATAAGTTAAAGATTATTCCTCAGTGAGACGGAAAAAACCATTACTCAACCCAACTAACCATCCTTAAAACCACATCTCATATGCATTTTATGAAAATGATCCATTTAAATTTTCAAAGGTTGATTTTACACTTTTAATGTCCAATTATAATGTCTTAGATTTCGTGAAGACGATAGTTATCATGTACATAAAAAAGCAGTGCAATTTACAGGCTGGCTATATAAATTTTGAAAAACTAAGCGTTTTCTAATAGATGTTTGAAATTGAGAATCACTGTACCTTATGACTGATATTGATAGGGTCGTTTAATAATCAATCAGTAGTTGTATCAGGGAGCGCAAGAGTTTATTTTATAATTATTGTTATTTTGTGGTGGTGAAACGTTTTATTCCAAAATGCTCCCTTTGCCTTAAAAATAAAAATAATATAAAAAATTATTTGCATCTTTATCTTGTTTTGCTGGATTTAGATTCATATAATTTTGGAACTTTAGATTCATTATCTTTCAACTGCTTGGCTTATTTTTTTATCTTTCAAACTTTACGGCCGCTAGTGCCACTGATGAGGAATGTTTTTTCGAAATATGCACATATGGCACATCAAAATTTAGCAAAAAATTGTATTATATTTGCAGAAGAATGTTAAGTTCTAGGCAAATTTTAATTCTTTTGAAATTACGACTGTTTGACAAGATTTCTAACATTCAGTCTTTATTTCAAGTAACACGAATTGCAATAATGTTCAGTGCATCAACGCAGATAAAGAGTAAATTTGTTCTTTCTTTATTTTCTTTTTTTTAAATGTGTAATTTTTTGTATAATTTTTATTTCAGACACAAGCAACAGAGTTAATTTGGCTACAGGTACGAGAATTCATATATACTTATATTCATATACTTACAAACACAATTATAACACAAACTGACTATTCCACAAAACATCGTGTCAAACCTACAACAAACCAAGACTAAGTTTGTTTATTCCATACTTAAACAGTTTATAACGCATTAAAAATAACAAATATGTAGTCTTTTCAGTTCTAACTTACTTCTGAAACGACAGATATCAGACAGATCTTCTTATATAGACAATGAGATATGATCACGCCATCTGCCGGAGGAAGAGATTATTTGTAAAACTTTAACCTGGATAATCAAGGTCTTTAAAAGATTTTAGCCGTTTCCACAATATTGTTAATAAGTATGAAATCGCTGAATCCAAACCAAACCTGGATATATTTGACCTTCCATAGTTCAATATTATTTTTTACTCAAATTTGGTTTGCACGTGACGGGTGTAGCTAGCTAGATAGAAAGCATTTCCCTTCAGGAGCACCATGCCTCACTTCCTTGTTAGAAGTTTACTAATAAATGTAACTAAATTGAAAAAACTTTCAGAGTTTTAACTTTTTTTTTTTTTTTTTGGGGGGGGGGGGGGGGCGGGGGGATTGTGATTTTGACATGGACTGGTATGTTTTTCTCTTATTCATACTTATTCCCCTTGATAAACATACGAAATAAGTTTAAACCTCCTTAAAAGCAATTATGTTTTACGCATGCTTATTTTTGTACATTTTTTTCAAATTGAGATCGTTTGAGAAAATAATTATGGACCAAATTAAACATTTTTGGTTCAAATTGAACGTGTACCGAACTGCGTTTATTTTGAGTTATATAAAATTCTACCGAGGAAAACCGCACATCTAGCTCAACAAAAATATCAACAAAACGTTTCAGACATAAGGCACAAAATCTGATACTTGATCTTATATTAAATTAGTGCACGTGCTTTTATCATACTTAAAAAGACAAATTTACACGTGCTTAGTTAAACATGCAATTGTCACGTGGGATTAAAACAATTGTGTGAAAATAAAGATAACATTGTCGATTGTATTTGTTATTTGAAATTAACACTACTAATATAATTGTACTGTTTCTTAAAATAAATATTTTTAGATTCATGAAATTGAAATCTGAGCAAAAAATATGTACCTGATGACATTCCCTGATAAACCTGATGATTTGTTTTAAAATGTTTAAACTTAAAAATGTTCTTAGATTTCAAACGCAATAAGCAGTAATCCCAAATCGTCTACGGTTGATTGTAAGTGAGAAATGTTTTTTTCCTTGCCTGATTCCTTTATTGGTTGGCTCAATTACTATGTAACCGACTATATGTCTGCAAAGTTTATCATCAGCATTGCGGACAAATGTATTTGTTCATTTAACGTAACCATAACTACCTACTAATACAATTCAGATCAGTAACCTTTAAATGGTTTATTTTAAATTTGGACATATTTTAGTTCAATTAACTTTGTCTATACATAATGGTTGAAGTATTAAAAATTGATCCTGTAATGTAGATACTTCTGTAAGGTCTTATTATTCTTCTTCACTTTACAATTATATATATATACGTTCAAAAGGATCTTAAATTCTGATTAAATGTATGGAAGAAGAGAAGTTTCTAGCCAATCATAAAAGTAATAACTTTTACAAAAGGTCCTAAAATGCTTCAAATTTTGGACTTGCTTACTAATTTTATGCGGAACCGTTACATATTTCATTGATAATGTCATTGTTCTATTTTTTGTAATGGTTACCTCTTTTCTGCGAGCATTCAAACACCCCGAAGATCTTAGACACTCGACTAGAAACGCTTGGGTTCACATTACAACCTTACTATCGTTTTTAATGGTTTCGAGCTAGGAAACAAACCCCTACGAAACGAATAATGATTTCTCACTTATGGTTGACCGGGTTCAAATCCACCGCGGCAAGACGACCTTCGTTTTACCAAAGAACACCGTACAACAAATGGAATTCCTCACAGCTTTACATGATACCTAATGTGCAAAACAATTATTTCTGTTGGCAATGGAATCGAATAAATTGACGATTTTCCGTAATAATGGCATTTTTTGGGAACATCTGACGTAAGCATTATCCATTTTATTCCACACAAACATTAAGAGGTATTGATAACGTGTCACGCTAACAGGTTCCATTCATCTCTGATATTGCTTTTGTTCATGCATATAAAAGAGCAACAGAATGCGTGATAAACAGCAACTAAACATTTATTTAACCTGGTTTTTGATTTATGTATATATATAACAAATACCTGCTAAATTTTGATGTGCCAGATATTCACATTTCGGACAATTTTTACACAGATTTGTTGTAAATTTTGTTGTATGAAATCCTAAAGAAAATGCAATGTGAAATCAGTGGTATTCCCGCCACTGTATTTGAGGTTCATAGAGCGAATTCTATAATTAACTAAACCTAAGGCGGTAACCTATTTGTTTTAAACTGTAATGGTTTTAATCAATTAATTATTTCTTTTTAGGCCTTCTAACGTACTGTAACTTTGAATTTGATTTCTGCCAGTGGACCCAGGATACCACCGATGACTTTGATTTTGTCAGACAGAAGGGTCCAGGAGATAGTGATGCCACTGGACCAACAGCCGATTACAGCAATGGAATAGGTATGGAACATGATAATGATAATGATAGTTTAAAAATTTCTATAAAATATATTAATTGTTTTTATGACTATAAATAACCGTTCATGTCATATAGCTTTGATCTCTTGTTTATTTTGAAAGATGAGTTATAGCAGCAGTATAAAATGCAGAATATTTATAGTAATAAAATAAACATGCAGATATGAACGTATTACTATTACAATATATAGTCATAAAGGTTCTATATCTTTGATCTTTTTATTTTAAATGTACGTTTTTTCTTATATATTACATATTTCGAAAGACCAATGAAAACACAAACTAAAGCCATATAAATTAATATAGAAAGAACAATAAAGACATGAAAGCATTTCTACTACAATATATACATTATACAACCAATAATGGCTTAAAGCTATGAAGTTTTTAAATTTAATGATTGGGTTTTCTTTACCTCTTGTACATTTAATAACAGTAAAATAAATAGGCGTCAGAAAAACTATAAAACTGATAATAGACAGTTTATATATATATATATATATATATATATATATATATATATATATATATATATATATATATATATAGTAATGAAATTATAACTTTATATGTATGTTCTTGCCCACCTCTTGTATATTTAGAAAGACCAATATAAACTTTAGCATAATAAGACGTCAGAGTATTTTGCAATTATGCTAACATGATTTCCACATAATGCTTTTTTAACATTTGTCAGTTTTCAGAAAAATTACATTTCAATTTGTATTGGACAATTGCAATCGTAAAAATGTGCTTTAAACAAAAACAATCCCATCAGACACATATTTTATTCTAAAATAGATAAAGAAGTCTTATTAAAAGAACCCACAGGAGAAACCCTTATATTTTGAAAGACCGTAATTTTATCTGGCTCTCGCTTTTGCAATGTCTGGTTGATATTTTATTTCAACATTTATCTCTACAGGGTATTATGTATTGGCTGAAGCCAAAGGTAACCACAACCAGGACGCTAGATTAATGAGCCCTGTACTGGATGCTGGTACTTACTGTATACGTCTATATTACTACCTATATGGATCTGATATCCATACCGTGAAACTCATCCGTCGTATGTCCGGTGTAGACACTGTTTTAGAAGAACTTAGCGGTAACCAAGGAGCTCTGTGGCATAGTTTCTATAATGATTACACAGCAGACGCTCCATTCCAGGTACGACCATTTTTTCTTTCTTTTAAATTGTTAAACTCTACATGATAAAATTTCTGAGTGATAAGTTTTTACTTTATTTGATATACATTTAAGCAATGGTTTCGTTCTAGCAAACATTTTAAAACCGTACTAATGAAGTTCTTACCAATCATAGGTGAGTCCTTGAGTCCTTCGGTATCAATTTTAAACAGGAAGAACTTGACCTGCCTTACTTGTACTGGATTCCAAAACTTCACAAATATCCATACACGGAAAGATATATAGCAGGTTCCTCTAAATGTACTACTAAATCATTATCAGTAATTCTAACACAAATTTTGACAGTCGTCAAAGATGGCCTTCAGACTTATTCAGAAAAAGTCTATTCTACATCTGGCATCAACCAAATGTGGTTTCTAAAAAATTCCAAAGAACTACTTGACCATCTTGTTTCTAATACTTATCTTCGGTAAAAAGTATAAAAACTTTTGATTTTTCTACCCTTTACATCACTATTCCTCATTCTAAATTGAAAAAAAGTCTAAAAATATTCATTCACTTTTCGTTCTTTTACAAAAACGGTAAACCAAGATATAAATATCATGTGCTCAACAGGGATTTTGGTTATTTTGTAAACCACCATATAGACTGTAAACAAAAATATACTGAAGATACCATCAACAAAATGTTAGAGTTTTTGATAGACAACAAAATTATTTGTTGTGTTTGGCAATATCATTTTTAACAAACAATCGGTATACAATTAGGCACAAACTGTGCACCTTTGCTTGCTGATTTGTTTCTTTATTCATATGAATCTGAATTTTACAAAACCTTGTGAGCTTGAAATAAAAGACACGGCAGATTCTCCATGCTCTGCTTCATATTTGGACTAATACCTCAATAACGACACCCACGAAAGGTTACATCTGAAGATATACGACAAACGTGATTACTTCAATTTTCTATTGTCAACTTTCCGTTTCTTTGCAGTAATATCCCTGCTTCTCCTGTGTATGGTGTATATGTTTCACAGTTAAAACGTTATGGTAGAGCTTGTTCCCAATATGGGGACTTTCTACAACGAAGCAAACTGCTTACAATTAAATTGTTGACGCAAGAATATTGCAAGCCTAGGCTAATCAAGGCCCTTAAAAAGATTTATGGCCGACATCACAATATTGTTGATAAGTATATAGTCACTGTATACAAACTCATACTGGATATATTTGACTTACCATAGTTATTTCTTCCTTTCATTCTCAAAATTGCCTTGCACGTGACGGGTGTAGCTTGCTAGACAGGAGGTGCTTACCCTTCCGGAGCACTCGGCCTCACTTTCTTGATAGAAGTTCACGTGTATAACTACTTTTGCTAGCTTTTAAGGTTTTTACTTTGTTTTTTGGATTGTGGTTTGGACAAGGAGGGTGTGTTTGTTTTATTAAGTTTAATTTAAAAACTCTTGCCGTTAAATGAATGGGATGGTACATGTTAGTCTTTCAGTGCTGTAACAGCCCTTTTTGTCATTTTGCCTTGTTCTTTGCTGCGATTTTGCAATTACCTCACAAGACGCTTAAACACGCAAAGGAAAGTACATTTGTCTGTTACAAAAAAAAAATAATAATAAAAAAAATAATAATAAAAAATAAAAAAAAAAAATAAAAACCTTGCGTTCATTGATAATTCCAGTTAATCGTAACATTTTAGCTTCTGTTAAGGAATTTAAGATTTGGTTCGATTCAAACATTTCAGAAACTTAAGAAATTTAACGTTTATGCTGATTCTTTAATTGTTTTTTTATTTGCAGTTTGTTCTTGAAGCAGTGATTGGTGGATCTGATTTAGGTGATATGGCATTTGATGATGTCTACATTCTTAAAGGAAGATGTGTTGTTTAATTTATTAGTAACAATAACTTAATTTTTTAGCATATTCAACCATGCAAAACCACACACTATACTTCTATTGTCATGACATCAATGCGCTTGTTTTAGAAGTATAACTAAAAACGCTACTAGAAAAAACAACTTTCCATAGGCTAAAAAACCAGTGTTAAAGTTTTGTCAAGATATGGAAGAACCAGTGTTAAAGTTTTGTCACGATATGGAAGAACTGGGTGTGAAATGTGTGGTCGTTTATATGTTTTATATATTTGCGCATGTCCTGAATTCATAACGTCATATCCGACTTTTTGATATTATAATAGCAATTAATATAATATTATAATCATTTTTATAAGTACATGTAGTTTTATTGTTTTGCAAATAAATCTTTATTAATATAGTTTAAATTTATGAGTTCGTTTTTATCTAACAATAACATTTTCATATAATAATATTGTTAAGATTTGGAATTTTTACATCTTTCATGTTCAGAGTAGAGTGCAGTAATGGTGTTGTATTCCCGTCCCAAATATATTTAAATAATATCTGTGCAGTCAGTTTTCAGAATACTGAAGAATTTGAATACCTAACAAAAAAGCAAGCAACGCAATTCAACTTACCCTAAAGCTATAGGAACCTTGTCAATGTAAGGGGCTGTGATCCTAAAACATGCCCTTTACGCTAAAAGTGGCGCTGCTTAGTAAAAAAAATACAACTTCATCATACTAGGATCTTTCCGATTAAAATTTATAATTATCCGATGAAAGGAACTTCAGGACTTAATCCACGACTTTATACAAACTTTATACACAAATGACATAGAAGACCATACGCGAACGTGACAGTATTGGCTACCTTGCGCCAGTTGTTAAAATGCATTGATAATATTTTTTCAGTGTAAATTTTTTTTTGATTTAAAAAATATTTTTTGTTCTGCTTTTACTATTTAAACGGAGGTACATGTATTCACAAATCTTAAAACATAAATACGCATGTTAAATATATAAAGATTCTTTTTTTTAAATTAAATCATGTGATATGAAGATTTCAAAGCTATGCACTACATGTAAAGAACATTGTTAATGTAAACTGCCGACATACGCAAAATCACCGTCGTCACTGTGATATTTGAATGCTACTCGGGCACAATCATTTGTAACTTCATTTTTAAAGGGCTAAACATTTATTTTAATTAGTTAACATAAATGATGAAATATAGTACAATTAACATTTAATAAAAAAGAATGAGAGTGTAATGCAGGGATAAATTACATTGTAATCCCTCTTCAAAATTTGTTTGAAGCGTGTCGAGGGGTCAATTTTGGGATGACGGAAAAATCAGGAGTGTTTTTAACTAAAATAAAAGATCTGCTAAGGTTATTTAAACATAAATTAACAGAAGCATTTTGATTTGTAAGTCTATTCTTTATATCAATCGATCCAACATGATCTTCTGGTAAAGCATCATTGATATCATTTTCCGTGATATACAATATCAATTCCGTGATATACAGTTCAGGATAAAATTATAAATATATGAAAGTTATCTTTGTTATATTCTAGACTTTGTATTATAGACATTACATTAAGGGCAAAATGTTTTAAATTACCCGTAGTGTATAATAGTAACCTAATACGAATCACGGTATTCAATATTTAATGTTACTTAATTTTGAAGCATCATTATGAAACTGTAGATCTTTCTAGCCTAACTTAATTGTTATTTAAACGTTCTTTTGTTGATTCTGCCTTGTTTTAATGATAAACTGCTCTATGTTCTGGTAAATGAATGAATGCATAGAGGAGAATAATAATTGAATTTACATACATGTACTTAATTTAAGCTGTGCTGTCAGGTATATATATATGTGTGTGTGTGTGTGTGTGTGTGTGTGTGTGTATTTTTATGGATGAGGCATTTTAGGTTTAATGCTAAAACATTTTCACACCATGTATTATCATATATTTGATTCAAATCTCAAATATTCATAGATTTCCTTTTCGTAGAAATTATTTGATATCAACTCTTTAAAATACATGCAGCAATGTCTAGTGATTAGCTAGGCTTAAATGCACTATCTAGATTGCATCAGCGATAAATGAAAGTTAAGTGTAAGCAGACACAAAAAATAAAACAAAAATAAGAAGATTAGATTGCAAAAAGGCACAACCAGGAATTCCTAGTTATTGCCTATATTTAGCTAAGGAACGTGATTGAGTTATTGTGTTATGTTCATGACCATTTAAAGCCACACACACACACATACACACACACACACACACGCACGCGCGCGCGCACACACACACACGCGCACACACACACACACGCGCGCGCGCATATTTAAAGAAAACCTATTAGTCTATATTACACAACAAAAGTAAAACGATATATATATACGGTATATTTACATATAACATAAAAATTGTCAAGAAACAAAATAAAACCTTCAAAAAAACAGGAAAGGAGGTTACAATCTAGTAAAAACAACATTTTTAACATTTTAAAGAACTGTCAGGCGTATTAAAGATTAATGAGCAAGAAGTAGCGTTAAAACTCTTAAGAAGTAAAAGATACCCCTGGGGAAATGCAAAATGCGTTAAACTCCAATAATGGTCTTCATGAACAAATCACAATACATTTACAGTCCAGCTTTTAGCGATAACTTTACATTAATGATATCCAATTTATCGTCGTATTATTAGATTAACGCGTAAAAGATGTTCATTTACTCATACATGATTACTTGCGTTAATTATATTACAAAAAATAAACCCGAATTTATACATTTTTTTTATCAAAGCTTACTGAAACTGTGTAAATATTCTAGTTTTTTTGTCACTCAAGCCAAACAAATTATTTGTAAATGAATGTTAAAACAGCTTTCGAAAAATTTCATTTAAAATTGTTCCTTATCTGAACAATCAGGCATCTTTATTAAATTAACCGATTATATCTGTGCATACGCTATAATCGTATGGTTTTGGATTGTGATTATGATTACAAAATCACAAAGTATTGATGTCTTATAATGTTAACCGATTGACTTACCATTTTTGATGTGATTGGAGATGGTCATCTTAGTTGGTCCTTATGGGGTCTTTAAAAACTATAGACAAATATAAAGCAAATGACTCTAAATTAACTTATAATTGTTTGATTACAAATATTTTATCTATAACCGGAAAATTATGCTAACAGCACCTTAGAGAAGAATGAAAAAAAAGAAAAGTATAGAAATGTTAATGGACTTCCCAATTTGTCTTCTTGCATTGCATGAGAAGAACATTATCCGAAAACCCTTATATCTGGCATACTTTCCCACAATTGCGCCAGACGTATGTAAATTAACGCGAGAAAAATCAATTTGCATGCTTTTTTTTGCATATGTTATATTACAAAAATATATTTAAGTATGCAATTTGATCAATATCAAGCTTTAACAAAAATAGCTTCCAAAACAGTGACAACATTTTGCAATGTACAAAAAATTAGCATTGATTAATTTAAAAAGACAATGATAACTGCTGTATATAAATATTGATGATAGTTAAGCTTGGTGTATTTTTTTTCAGTATTACGATAAATTGGCAACTTTGACATCATTGAAAAATTTAATTCATTGTAGTAGTTGAAAGGCAAAGTGAAATTAATAATACGAAAAAAAAAATGAAATTTTAAAGAGATAAGCATTGATCACATTCAAGCTAAATTTAGTTTTAGAGAAGTAGATAGCTTTAAAACAATGATAACAACATCCAAAAATAAGCTTCCAGTGTCCAGTTTTAAGCAAATATTTATTACGGATATAGCATTGTCCATTAGCAAGCTTGATTCAGTTTTAGAGAAGTGGAATGCTTCAGAACAACGTTCACAACATCCAAAAATAAACTATGATTTATTATTGTTATCACTGTCGATTTTAAAGTAGCAAATAAGCATTTCTGAAATGATCATTGTCCATTGGTACATTGATGTAGTTTTAAAAAAAGTGGATAGCTCCAGAAAAAGAACAATGTTTGACAGCAAACGGATTTTAGAAACAGATTTTATGTGCACATTTTGGAAAATTTATCAATTTTCTCTTACAAATTTATCAAGTAACGGTGTGTGTGTATATATATACCAAACTTGCACATTTCGGAAAATTATTTCTCATCAGTGGGACTAGGGGCCGAAAAGTTTGATATATAAAAACGTACGCCAAACAGTTTTAAAATAATTCAAAAATAGATATGCGTGTACGACAAATAAATCCCATATCTGTAATTCTATATTAATATTACAATCTTACTTTGAAAAGCATAATATTACGTAAAGAAAGATTGCTGGCTATGTTTTTTATGTTGATGGTTAAAAATTTGTACACAACAAAAGAAATTTCTATAATGTTTTATATTATAGTACAATTGCGGCTCTACAATCACAAACGATTAATTAATTAATTAATTAATTTTTTTTTTGTTCATTTATCAAATGTAAATCTGTCTGTAACTTTTGAACTCAAATGTTGTTTAAAAGACCAAACTTCCAAAATTATCAAATACTATAAATGTTTTAAATAAGTGATATTTTTGCGATTTTATTTTTATTAGTCCAAATAAATCAAAATTTGAAGAAATGTTAATAATTTGAGGAATCTGAAACATTGAATGAAAATAAAAATGATTGAAAGGAAAAAATTAATAACGAATAAAATTTTTTATTTTAAATATTAGGTTTAATATTCTCAAACAATGCTCCATAAACAGGGGAGGTTTACCCTCTCAGAGCATACAGTTTTACTTCCTTGATGAAAGTTCACGTATCAGACTGATGCTCGGGGGTGTGGTTGTGATTTGAACATCGACTGGTATGTTTGTGTTTTATTTTTTGTCTTTTAATCATTTCTGTCATTTATCGTTTGCCTACTGCCAAGTTTCTTTCTTACATTGTAATGCTTCATTAACAATCAATATATCTACTCAGGGAATAAATAAAAACAATTCTATCTGTTGAAAGTCTATAACACAAATGGTCTATATTTATACGCCTATGTATTTGCTTATCTATTTTAATAGTCTATTAGTAAAAAATGTTTTAATGCAATAATAAAATGAAAAAGTAAGCAAATTCTGTTTATTATTCACATGCATACAAGTGAAATAAATCTTCAGGCGTTATAACGTTAACAATGGATATGTAGGGCGGGCACTAAAGACGTATCGTGTACAAAATCAAATTATTTTTCTCATTTTCAAAGTATAATTTTTCAACGCTTAGAAAATTTAGTTGTTCAAAAATATCCCCAGGGATACAAAATCGATTTTCCTTTCGGCCTTTTGATGAAGTCAATGGAAATAAAATTTTAGTTTGATACGCAGTTTTCAAATGTTGTTGGTATTCTAACAAAAAGTGTGTGTTACAGAATTCCTAAAGGAAATGATTACATGGAAATTACATAATTATTCGTCGTTTGACATCGCTGATTGTTTATAGAGTGTTGTAATAATGAAACGCTAAAATATCAGTCCATGTCCAAATCACAATCCCTAAAAACAAAGTAAAAACTTTGAAAACTGGCAAATTTAATTATACATGTGAAGTTCCACCAAGGAATTGAAGCCGGGTGCTCCGGAAGGGCAAGCACCTATGTCAAGCTAGCTACACCCGTCACGTGCAAAGTCAATTTTGAGAATGAAAGGAACAAAGAACTATGGTAAGTCAAATATATCCAGTACAAGTCTGGACACAGTGACCTCATACTTATCAACAATATATATAATATATATTGTGATGACGACCAATGATAGTAATCTGTGTTCCAAATCGTTTTAGTTTGTTGTCTTATCATCGTTTTACTATCATGCATCGTTTTGATACAAATATTTAAGGATTTATTTTGTAATCACCTGTAAGGGTAGGAAGCTAGGAAGGCGTTGTCTTTCGTTACATTGTTAACAAAACCAAACCATATTGTAGTTTAATGACAGAGTAGCTATAAGTTTCAGAACCGAATTACAACTAGAAGGTGACGGATCAAATAATAATAATTAGAATAAAAAAGGAAACGGACAGATTGGTTTAAAATTAAAAATAACTTGATTAAATGTTTTATATTTACTTGATCTGAAAAAGCAGTCGAGAAGGTTACAAATGAGCAATTTTGCTGTACAATATATCTATATATGATTTGTTAAATGACGGATTATCAATGTTCTACTTCGTATTTTCACTTATACCTTAATTACGGCACCCACAATAGGTTACGTCTGAAGATGTAAGACAAACGTGATGACTTAAATTGTTCTATTGTCAACTTTCCGTTTCTTTGCAGTAGTATCTTTGCTTCTCCTGCGTATGATGTATATGTTTCACAGTTAATACGTTATGGTAGAGCTTGTTCCCACTATGGGGACTCTCTACAACGAAGCAAACTGCTTACAATTATATTGTTGACGCAAGAATATTGCAAGCCTAGGCTAATCAAGGCCCTTCAAAAGTTTTATGGCCGTCATCACAATATTGTTGATAAGTATGTAGTCACTGTATCCAAACTTATACTGGATATGTTTGATTTACCATAGTTCTTTGTTCCTTTCACTTTCAAAATTGACTTTAACATGACGGGAGTAGCTAGCTAGCTAGACAGGAGGTGCTTACCCTTCCGGAGCACCTGGCCTCACTTCCTTAATGGAAGTTCACGTGTATAACTAATTTTGTCAGTGTTTTAGGTTTTTACTTTGTTTTGGGGATTGTGATCTGGACAAGGACTAGTGTTTGTTTTATTTTTTACCATTATTCAGGTGTGTAGAATACCAAAAATATATAGAATAAACAAACTGAGTAATTTTAACATTTAAGAACGGACAGTTTAATGACAACAATAGAAACAACTTATGACCACTACGGAATATCCGTTGTATTGGCGTAAACTGAACATTTAGAGGAAAGAAAATGATAGAGCTAGAGCTTGCTGTAATTTTTAATTTGATATCTAACACAGTCCATGATTGTGTGTGCAACACAATAAATCCTTTGAAATCGACAGTGTACTGCGTGCATCCAAACATACTGAGTTTATTTGACGTCCCATAGTTCTATGTTCCTTTCATTCTCAAATATTCTCGCACGCGACGAGTGCAGCTAGCAAGAAAGAAGGCGCCTACCCTTCCGCAGCATCCGGTCAAACTTTGCTAGTGGACGTTTACATGTTACTTTTCAGTTTTAAAAATTTTTATTTTGCTTTTGAGAGTGTGATTTAGATATAGACCGGTATGTTTGTGTTTGAGTGCATGTATAAGGGATTGCAACTAGGGATGGGCAACTCTTTTTTTCTTTCTTTAATTATTTTTTTTCTGTTTTCTAAATTTTGCTTAATTGTACAAAATGAGTCATAACAATCGGATTTTGGAACGTTTTAACTTTAATTTTTTTCACAACAAAAGGTTAAACTTGTATAATGAAATGCGTAGGTTTTTTCCGATGATTTGCATTTTGTTACTCCAATATAAAAGGAAATTTACCTTATTTTCGTTTTTTTAAATTAAAAATACTAACAAAAGCCATTATAGAAACAATCAACTGGTTAACAAGTTCATATTTTACAAGTAATGCGTGAAATGTACTTATTATACATGTAATGTCACTTAATGGTTAATTGTGTTTACAAACTTTATCATTTTACGTTAATATTGCAAAACATTTTATAATAAAACTCTTATAAAACTATTGCATTTACTTTTGTTATTACAACTTAATGCATGTTGTACGATTATAAATAAGAATTTTGAAGCAGATTTATGTTTTTAATCTATGTTTCATTAACAATAAAAGTGTTATTTAGTCTTTTTTATAAATAAATAGCATTTTAACAGCTTTTTAAGCATAGAAAATGTATCAATTTCCAGCCGTCTTAAATTTTGAAATTTATTTAAAACTAAGGTTTGTTCCCTCATGCAAAGCATTCCTTAGCTGGATTTGGATTTATATAATTTTGGAACTTTAAATTAATTAATTTTCAAATCTTTGGCTTATGCTTTTTTATCTATCAAACTTTTCGGTCTTAGTGTCACTGATGAGGAATGAATTTCAGAAATGTGCACATCTGGCACATCAAAATTAAACTTGAAATTGTGTTGTATATTTACATTTTTAATTACAACTTAATGCATATTGATGCGATCATAAATAAGAATTTTTAAGCAATTCTATGTTTTTAATCTATGTTTCTTTGAAAATTAAATTGTTATTTATTCTTTTTCCTACACAAATAGTATTTTAACAGATTTTTAAGCTTAGAAAATGTATTCACCATACTTTCTTTCGTACTCTTCCTCACAATCTGACAAACTAACACATCTCTTTTTCTAAAAAAAATGTTAGATATATTTGTCCCCTGATTAATAACTTAATCTTTTCGTAAGAGTACTTAACGCTTTAGTACATGTGAAATTCCACAAGCTTGTGTTATAAATTTTTAGATTTTTGTAATTTAGGGTATTTTTTCAACGGGAAAGTGATCCCACCCTTTTGGCACGACTTATGCACATTTAACATTTATGAATATATATTTTATCTTTAAATGTTTTGTAATCCGACGACTTCGTTCAAAACTGCAGAAATTGACAACAAATCCTACATACCTGTATTCATTTCATAGTTTTAAATATTTAAGATTTTAGATTATTTTGTGATTTATCTTAAATATATTTTTTGGTAAATGTTTTTACATTTATATTATTGACTCAATGATATTGCTAGTCTAGGCTAATGAATAACCTTAAAAAAGTTTTATTTCCGTCATCACAATATTGTTAATAAGTATAAAGTCACTGTATCCAAACTTATACTGGATTTAATTAACTTACTACAGTTTCTTGTTCTTTTTATTCTCAAAATTGATTTTTGCACACGACGGGTTTGTTAGACATGAGATGATTACTGTTCAGGAGCATCCGGCCTTATTTCATTATTGGAAGTTCACGTTTAAAAGCCAGTTGGCTAGTTTTCAAAGTTTTTTTTTATTTTATGATTATTTATTTTTTGGGAAGGGGGATTGTGATTCGGACATGGACTGGTATGTTAGTTTAATTAGGTACAAACTTAAAAAAAAATTGTTAATAAAGTAAAGTATTATAAATCATGTCAGCCGATTTACTCCATTGACAAAAATACTATGATGTACCATTTCCTGTTTAGTTTGATATATAATTTTTATCTGAATGCACAGAGGCGAAGGACCGAGTCAAAGTCAAATAAGAAAGTACCCCCTTTTTTAACAATTTTTAATTTTTTTTTTAAATTTTGTTAATATTATTCTTATGTTTTTTATCATTGATTTTGTAGAACTCTATTCGTTTAGAAAACCGAGGAAAGTTGATATTTATGTAAAATCTGTGTTAACACATAAAACATCTATTGTTGCCTCAGTTGGCATTTTAATAAAAGAAAGCTAATAATATTACACCCTTTAGTTCGCATGCACTTTATCAAATAAATTTACTTAACAAACCGACCTAGATTTAAAATTTTCAACAAAGTCGAATTGTTTTTTGTTTGGTACAAGTTTGCATTGATAAAGTCAAAAACGTTAGTTTATTATATATATTTTATGATATGAATAACATTTTCTGCACAAAACTGTTTTAGGAGCTGCTTTTAGTAAAAAAAAAATGAAATCATACGTCTAAATGTACTTGATTTATTCGTCTGTTTATTTTCCGGCCTAATCTTTTTTTTTCTAACCATTAACTTACTGTTACACTTAATCGTAATGTCCAGTTAGATCCATTACTCTAATGCCACATCATTATTTATTTATTTTTTTCTTCCTCTTTTTATTGCTGAATATTTATGAAATCAAACCTTTCCTAAAAGGCTTTGTGTTTGATTTCCAATAAATACATATGAGGATAGAAGTGCATTTATAGCTTGAGAAAATAATGTTGTACTCTTCCGAATAATTTCGTTAGCTTAGTCTCATTTTGTGTTATTGGTCCTAATTAAGTTTGAGTTTTTCTTCAATTTTCATCGGACACACACACACACACACACACACACACACTGCGTGAGTTGATAAAGTTATTTGGAAAAGCAGGGAAGATATATTTTGATTTTGTGGTAAAAATATACACAAATAAATAGCTTTATGTTTTCATAAAGTACTAAAACTACATTACAATACATTACAATTCGCAATAAAATTTAGTTTCTCGATTGAAGCAATCCCTTGCCTAAGACTTATATAACCAAGTATTGGCTACAAAACCACACTAAACAAGAAGACAACACACACACACACACACACACACACACACACACACACACACATATATATATAAGACCCATTGGTAAAAAATCCCTTATATTACAGATGCCATACACTGCTTATAAAATTAAACTTTTGCTACGAAAAATGTCAAGCAACTCATGTCCAGGAAGCTTAACCAGTCTTGTTTAAAATGAAATCTGAAAAAGAAAGATACAAGTAACTATATATGGGACGTCAATTATATAAGTACAACAATTTATTAGCAGCTTGCTGCGTTTTAGAAAGTCCCAATAGTGAAAACAATCACTTTTAGATCATATGAAATGTAAAACAAGTACACCATACGCAGCAGAAACCGGAATATTACTGTAAAGAAACGAAAAATTGACAATAGAAAAATTAAAGTCATTAGATTTGCCATATATTTCAAATATAGACTTTGATATAATGTCATAAGTTGTCTTTTAAGAATAATTTTTATCTTCTTACTTTTATAAGTTATTATCATTATTATTATTATTATTATTGTCATTTACCATCACTGAGCAGGAACCACTGCTGGTGGACTTCTTGAGGGTATCCTTAGCTTGTGTTGTTAAAAATGTACCATGTAAAGTTTTCAGTCGTCTTAATTTTGAATGCTTAAGTCTAAATGGAAGTTCACGTGTATAACTAAATTTGTCAGTTTTCAAAGTTTGTACTTTTTTTGGATTGTGATTTGGACATGGACTGGTATGTTTGTGTTTCATTTAAAACTAAAGTTTGTTCCCTCATACAAAGCATTCTTGAACTGGATTTGGATTTATTTGATTTTATCTATCAACATTTGTATGATTCCTATTTTTACAAATAAGGAATGAATTTCCGAATTTTGCACATGTGGCACATCAAATTAACACAGATATTTTTGTTAAACATAGGTCAAATGCATCCAGTTATTATTATTATTATTGTTGTTGTTGTTTTTAGAAATATAAACAAAGACAGTAATTAGAGGGTTTTTTTCCGAATTCTGTCAAACAGTTTAATTATTAATCTGTAAATGTTTCTTACCCAAATATTATAAAGCACAGAAAAGTCATAGTTTAAAAAAGTATAATAGATACAGATGCATTTATTGGGCGACAACTAAGCAAATATTTTAGCATTTCTTTTCTAAAACAAATGTCTGTTTTTGAATAAAAATCAAATACAGAGAAAAGTCCTTCCCAAAGAAAAATTTCCTCTGGGAAATTAAATCTTTTATCAGACATTAAGTTAAACAAAAGTTATGATATTTTAATGCGTGTTTGTCTGAACGGAAAACACAGTTTTGTGTCACACGCTGTCTGTTCAAGAAAATGTCTGCCGGGTAAAATGCGTAGGCTAACTATATTTTGTTTTTTTACACGAGGCTAAAATTCTTAATTACTTGACCTTTAGTGTTCTTTAATCTTTTTGTATGTAATTATTTTTCAACTTGTACATTTAATAAAGTCTCAGAGGACAAATTGCGAGACACTTTGACGCTCTGGTATTTATTGAATCTCAAATTCAAAATTGGCAGAATTAAGTTGTTAAAAAGCACTTGGACGTTTTGTATATTTGACCAATCGGAATGTTTCATATGTATTCACTTTGAAATAGAGGAAAAAATATGTCTTTACATTTCTCGCTAAAAATGGTTCTTATGTCCTTTGAAACAGCCATTTCCTCCCCCGAAGTAAGAATAAGAATAAGAAAGAGAAAAAAGTTCAGGACATTCTCTATGTCTGTATGATATATTGATGACATTTTACCCGATTCTTCAAAGTACATCAAATAAATAAAAAAATCACGCAATACATAGCCATCGTGTTTTTTTTTTTTTTTTTTTTTTTTTTGCATTTAACAATAACCGTTTTAATAATAATCATCATTATAATAATAATAATAATAATATAATAATAATAATGATAATAATAATAATTTTTTGAAACGAAATGTAAAATTTGCTATATGACCTTGTATTTTCTTCTGTGCTTGGTTCCATAGAGATGGTTCCTTATTAGAACTTCTAGCTTTGTATTATAGGCTTGTACAATTTCATTGCGCGTTGTTACAATACGGCGTTTCTAAGATACAATGTTCCGGATGAAGTGTCACATGACTTTCGTCACCGCGTGGCTGAATTTAGGACACTTTGTAAACGGTTATATATAGTGAATTGTTAGGACTTGTTTTTGATGATAAATTTAAAGGTTTTCTACCAAAATGTCATTTTTATTTAGATATTTCAATCATACAGACGATTAAAGACATTTTAAATTGATTTTATTCAATACAAAATCACCGGAAACATCGCTGTTGTGGTTACTACACAGTGAATCCTAGTAACCCAAATTAAGATTTCAATCATTTATAAGGTTTTGTTTTTGTATATGTTTCGTTATTGCCTCTGACTAAAATAAAAGATATATATATATATATACAGTGAAACTTGTGAAAACCGGACCGGCTCCGTTCCTTGAAAAAATCCGGTTTTCACAGGATCCGGTTTATTAAGGTTATTCGCTAGAGTTCACTGCCCTTGATAATTAGTAGCAGATCCATATGTTATCTCCCTTTGGGATGTGTAGCCATGGGTAACACATGTACATGTGGCTTATTGGAAACAATAAACTTAAAATACAACGTAAAGTGATAATCTAAAACTTTTTGGGTAGGTTGCTTGTATTTAATGTTTTATTTATCTCAAATAGATAGACGGGTGTGATAAGACATCATCATTATAAAGTATAATTGTCTCCTTGAGATAATAAACTTGAAATACGACGTATATCATAAAGTTTTTATGGTAAGTAACGTGTATTTAAAGTTGTTTTTATTTCGATGCAAACATATCGGCAAAAATGCAGGTGCGCTTTCCATCTGCTGGAGGATGTAGGTCAACGTAACTGAGACTCAGCCAAACATTAAATTGCTTGAATTTACTGACATGGCACATAATCGATGTTTGGTTTATGTCGATTAATGATAACAACTGTCATTCCATTGTTAAGAAACTTGTTTTCCTTATTTTTCCATCATCTGACTGCGCAGAATGTTTCATTTATTCAGTTGTTCCATTGAGAGCCGAATAATTTCAGGATTCAAGGTCATCTTAACTTCGACTATTCTATTCAATTCTTTTCTTCACTGAAGTTTTGTGTAACCTCAAAACTTATTAAAATATCAATCTTGACTGAAATTTTCCGGTCGATTTAAGATAGCGGAGAAAGTTGTGAATTATCACTGTGATATCGAGTCATACCAGCAAAATGAACCAACAAAAATGTTCCTTTAAAAATTAACACGTTACAATCGAACACAAGCTAACCTCGATTTCGGTTGACTGATCTCTTTAATCCGATAATTATTGTTTATTTGTGACACATTTCACACGTGTTAATGTATACTAAAGCCATTTGATGACGGTAATAATTTGTATTTCTTACAGTTTTGTTTTACTTAGAAGTTAAATGATGTTATTTATGATATCGGAAATTACTTTTACTTTTATTTGTAGTTAATGTTTTTATGATATCGGAAATAACAGTAATTTTGTTACAAATTTGCAAGTTTAAAAAATTCAATAAAATTCTCGGTTTCGGTTTCGTTTTTTTTCATAATCAGAAAATCGAATCCGGTTTACAAAGGTGAAAATATATAGGTTTTTTATGATCCGGACGGTGAAATGCGTCCGGTTTTCAGAATTAACAGGATCCGGTTTATTAAGGTTTATTAATATATAATAAAGAAGAGAGTAAATCGGGACTAAGCACACACGTCCGGTTTTCACAGGATTCCGGTTTTTCCAGGGTCTGGTTTTCACAAGTTTCACTGTATACTATTTGGCTTATGCTTTTTTTCTATCAAATTTTTCGGTCTTAGTGTCCCTGATGTTGAATGAATTTCCGAAATGTGGCACATCTGGCACATCAAAGTCAACTGGTATTTGTGTTATATATTTACTACCCTGAGCGGGTACCGCTGCTGGTGGAGTAAAACTCCCCGACGGTATCCATAACTCAGTAGGCAGTATTTTGTGCTGTCAGAAAATGTACCATTTAGCAAAATTTTCAGCCGTCTGAAATTTTGATTTCTTTGTTTGGTTTGTTTCCTCTTGCAAAGCATTCATTAGCTGGAATTGGATTTATATAATTTTGGAACTTAAGATTTATTATGTTTAACTATTTGGCTTATGTTTTTATCTATCAAATTTTTCGGTCTTAATGTCACTGATGAGGAATGAATTTCCGAAATGTGGCACATCATATTTAACTGGTATTTGTATTATATATATATATATATATATATATATATATATATATATATATATATATATATATATATATATATATATATATATATATATATAATAGTTAAAATTATTAAATTACGACTCATCACTATCGCTATGCATCCGATCATTGTTGACATTTTTGTTATGCGCTAAATTCGGGACTGGTCACATCATTAAGGTCGATACTAAAATCAAAATTGGCAATGAATGAATTCATCCGCGAATCGACGTATTTGTCAATTTCATTTTAGAATTTTAAGTTTACGCTGATTCTCAGCAATAACCCCAAATTCACTATTTAAGAATGATAAAAAATGAAACTCTTACAAGTGATGAACTTTTGGTATTTTCAGAGACTGAACATATCAGAAGTTTGAAAAACAACAAAATTATTAGCACCAATTGATTGTTTTGGTTGCAATTTGACTTTATTGGCACATATATGATACTGTAATTTAAATGAGTTGATTTTTACGTGACCGTATTTAAATTTCATCATGTTCTTACCATGAAGTGTTATTAATATGTTTATTTTGTTTGATCATTAGTTGACATCTTTATTGAATTAAAAATGTGACTTGAGGTGACTCTGGCATATCATAATAATAGATATAATGGTTTTAATCAAAAGAAATTCAAGTGTTTTTTATGCTAAAATATAATAGATTTATTTCGGTCTTCTTTATATAGTAACAGAAACAACATTTTAAAAAAGTGAATACCATTTAATATTCAAAATAAAATGCAAATATAACTTGATGAAACTACTTATCAACAAAACTGTCAAAACTTCATACCTTCCAAATAAATTTCATTTTAGGTAACAATGTATTCTGTAACGTATGTAACACCACTAGTTAACTTAAAGATAAACTAAATCAGTTTAATTTTGCAAGCTATAAACATTTATTTTTTTATAATAAAAATGTAAAACTTATCCATAGAACACATTATATGGGTGGATGCATACCAACATAATGACAAAAACTTTTTTCGGTAACGTATGTAACAATTCCACTGTTAATAAGCTGATGTACATGTTTTAACTAACGATAAAATCCTTATTTTTATTAAAAAGATTGGAAGTCTTTAAAAGTATCAAATACCTAGAAAAAATATTCACTTCTCTAGTGAAAAAATAAATAATACATTAAGTAACGTACGTAAATGTTCTGTAACGTATGTAACAGTCATATACTAAGGTTAAAAACTTATGAACCCTGTGTCTTGTATTTTTCAAAAGAAGATAAGATCAAATTTGTATCATTGTCTCTAAGTTTGTAAAACATTTCAATTTTTCCGGACGTCATGTTGTTTACTCTATATGAGATCAGGGGGGTTAGAAAAATTGTTTAAGTTTCTGGATTATTGCATTAATTTTAAATAGTATTCGTTATCGATTTCATCAAGCATCAATGATTATACCATTGAACCGCACGTTATCGTTAACTACAGCAATAAAATCACCATTTGATAAGTTAACAGCACAATAATCTGGTTTTGCAACATCACTATATTGTTCCGAAACATGAAGTTTGGTATCTGGATTTGTTGCAAATCTTCGTCCCTGTTTTGTTGCAAGTCATGTTGTGTGTTTTGTTGTAAGTTGGATATCAAACGTAACTCGGATTTGACATATATAAAGGAGGCCAACAAAATATACCTGGGTCGCATTCAACTAATGCTAAAGGAATATGAATGTTTATGGTTTCTGAATGAAATTTCAAATGTAAATTCTTTAAATAATCTGTTAAAACCAAAGTCTGTTTTTATCTCCAGTAGCACTTTTTTCATATCTGTTTTCCCGGGCTGAACTCTAGAGTTATAACAAAACAAAAGTTGTACAAGTCCTAGAAAGGGAGTCTCTTTCTAAAAATTGTACATTTTGTGTTTCTACCCGCTTTGTTATACTATTTCTAAATTTGTGATGGAAAAAGTTGAATTTTGCATGAACTTTTGACAAAAGTTTACGGTCAATAACAGTCGCTTTATTTACTGCTGACGAAAGTCTTAACTATTTTTCTTAACTATTTTAATATATCACACTCTGTTTGCCTCCGTTGTGTTATCTCTTCATTTGAAAGTTTAACTATTTTACATTTATAATCTGAGAAAACAGAACTTACGAAATTATAGGTATTTGTTACATATGTAAAAAGAAAATGAAAATGGACAAAGTGGTTTTCAAATCTATGGGAAAATTATCTCAATAAAATAGACCAGTGACATCTATCATTCTAGGAAATTTAATCTAAGGCAAAAATTATTTAATTTCTCAAACGCTAAATATAGACTTTAATTGTTTGTTTCTTGTATCTAATGACAATTTCCTTCATTATTCCTTTACAATGAAAGTAAAAGTACTGTTACACTCGTTACTTATGTTAATACATACGTTACCACTGGTAACGTATGTATCATTTTTTGGAATATAAATTTCTACCCAACGATGAAAGGTAAGCAAATCATTGTGAGTATGTTGGAAAGGGCAAGAGGTATTATTTAAATAGTAAGATTTACTTTTTGATTATTGCACTTTTAAATGCATTCGTACCTTTTAAAAAGGACACCTTTGATTTTTCCAATTAGCTCGACAGTTTTTAGTTGTTAACGTCAATCTGTATGTTTGAAATTGCTCAAGGAGGTTACATTAATATAAAGCTAGAATTATAGGAATTGTGAAGGTCACGTGGAACGATTAAGCCTTATTTTCGCATAGTGCCATCACGTATGTATCGGTAACGTATGTATTTTTTTCAACTTTTGCATTATGTAGTTTTAACAATTCGAACTTGTAGTGAATTACGATAACATATTTTAAGTGTTGTATCTAGGTCCTTTATTTGACAATAAATAAATATAAACTTTAATTAAATGATTTCCCATAAGAATGACGTAACGTAAGTATTGAGGAAAATAAAACCTTCAATTCAATTTTGTTTCATGCTTCATAAGACCTGATAGCGGCTGTAAAGTTGCAAATTCCATTGTTTCATTAAGTATGGGAAGAATAAGCTTCAATTTGCTCACATCAGTGATAAGTTTGACAAAAGTGCATGGTCACCGTGTGGACTTTTTTATATGTGGTAACGTTTGTACCATATACCCGGTAACACATCTTTTTTGGCACTGGTTTGTACAAATAGAGTGCATTGTCAACAAAAATCAGTTTTAAATATGACATCAATACAGCATTAACAAAGGTAGTTCTTTAACATTATGTTACTTTTCAAATACTGAAAATTTGGGGTTTAAAACATGAAAAAGTTTATCCGGTAACAGTAACGTTTGTATCAATTTGATAGTTTGTGAGATTTCAAAACAATCAAAATAATTGATTAACACGAAAACTATGTTTTATAATGGTAGATATAATCTGTAGTTTATGTTTGTTCATTTATCCTTTTGCCTCTTCTAGAGATTATTTATTATACTTAGTATAACACTATTTGGGTCTTATTGCTGAGAATGGGTGTTAACTTATCTTCTTCAATGTATAAAAACGTCAAATTTCTTTTATCAAATCGACACCAGTAACACAGTATTTAAATCTAAGTCGATTTTTTTTATAATAAAAATATTCTTTTTTTCTTTTTAACTTTATATTGAAAACATGTTTTCCCGCGCTATGTTCCTTAATATCAAGCTCTCGTCTTAAATCTTGCTGACTTTTCTATTTGTCTACGTCATTCGGACTCAGTTAAAACAATGTTTCTTAACTAGCTACTTTGAAATATATTACATGTTTGCAGTGTATTATCCAATTATTTAAATGAAAATGTTATCTATTGATAACATATACCGGATTTTGGTTCATAAGTTCATAAGATAAGGTTAACAAAAAGTAATGAAATTTGACAAATTTCTATCGATTTCAATGGTTGAAAAGCAAAACTACGTGCAAGTCATTTCTCAATGACTTGGACGTAAATTAGCCACGTCCACTGACGTACTGGAGTGTGACGTTATCTAGAAGGAACTACTTTTAGTGCGCGTCATTTGATCTGGTTTTGAAGTTATTAAAAGCAAATATTTGCATTAAATATTTCTATCATTCTCAAAAACTGACTGGACGCTGTTAACATTTTTGCGTAATTCGTGAATTACACAGTGTGCACAACGTCCTTTCAAGTTTTTTTAATGACCCGAATAAAGATTAGATTATGCTTAATTTTCTTTTAATTGCGTATAACAGTAAAAAATTTATAAAATGAATATTATCTTTTAGTGCCCTTTACCTGTTTAAACCAGACGATAGGACAATAACAACAAGTGCCCTCCCAAAGTCTGAAAAATATATTTTAGTAAAGTTGAATCTCATTATCTGGAACTTCACGGGGAAATGAAAAACGTTCGAATTATCCGGAGTTCGAGATAAACAATGTTAAAAAACTGCAAAGAACGGGAAATTACTCGTACACGTCTACCGGAAGTCACTTCCGGTTTCATTTTGTCAAACTGTATCCCCGTTTAATCATATGTCATATATATTCCAACATATATATATTTAAGAAATCGGAAGTTACAAAGTTAAACATAAAAATACGGTACTTTGAAACAGTGATATGGTAGTCTATATTTAATACACATACCAGTTAAATTTTGATGTGCCAGATGTGCACATTTCGGAAATTAATTCCTCATCAGTGACGCCGAAAAGTTTGATACATAAAAAATATATAAACCAAACAGTTGAAAATAATGAATCTAAAGTTTCAAAATTATATAAATCCAAATCCAGCTAAGGAATGCTTTGCATGAGGGAACAAACCTTAGTTTTAAATCAATCTCAAATTTTAGACGACTGAAAATTTTGCTAACTGGTACATTTTCTTACAGCACAAAGTACTGCCTACTGAGTTATGGATACCCTCGGGGAGTCTCTATGTGAGAGGCTAATGTCGACAAAATTCTCAGTATTTACCGATGCCTCTTTATCTATTTCAAAAGTGAGAAGCATGCATTTTGTTTTATAAAATTTTCTGTATTCACTCAAAATCTGTCAAAACTGATTGCACAATTGTATTTTACAAACAGAAAGTGGAGTCCGCTTTGGTCCGGTTTCCCTTTGTGTAGTTTAACCACCCCAAGTTTCCGTTTGTTTTGAGTAATGATCACAACACAGGGTCACGATGTCATCAAGCCTGGAAGTAATTAAAACTTTGATAATTTTCTTGATGGTTTAATTGTTTATGCAAGGGATAATAATTAACGGATTAAGGAAATCGGGAAGTCAGTGCAGTTTAATAATGATTGCATTGTGTTTTTTTTAATTAATTAAATCGACCAAAACATGTTCGAGTTGACAAATTTTATATTCTTAATTTTTTTTTTCGAGTTAATATAATTTTTATAGGATTTTCATTCAAGGGGACGAAAAAAATTGTTCGACATATCCGAGAATTCGAAATATTCGAGTTCGAGATAACCGGAGATATTTTGGTTGAATAAAGAACAACATGTCCGGACTTTTTCAATATGTTTGACTAATCCGAAAGTTCGAGGTATCTGTGTTCCAGATAACGAGATTCAACTGTAGTTCTAAAAAATTGACTTTGTCTAAAATATTCCATGCCACAAAGTCTGTGAATATACTTTTGCGGATCCTTTCAATATATAAGAAAGGTATCAAGATTAATCATAACTGGAGACTTACATCTAACAAATAGAGATAATAAATTTTTTTTTACTATTAATCTCAAAAGAGATTGCCAAATTTACAAAATTTAAGTCAAGGAAAATCAGAGTTAAGGAATGATTGTGAAACTGGTGTCTGGTGTTCGAGGAAAAGCCTCATCACGAATAGCTGGAAGGTTGCTGATGTGACGTTAAAACAATATTTGTACATCCGGTCGATTGATTAATATAATACAATGACCGAATTAATAAATTTATTGTGGTGTATTTCAATTTAATTTAGTAACTCACAATACAGAATTTCTGTTTTTCACGATTTTATGAATGTTAACATGTATGCAATAATTTCTAGAAATAACTCGATATTAAGCAAGAAAATGTTAAACTCCATAATTCGTTCGTTTTGGTACGTGTTACCTTTCATTATTTTAAAATCTATATCACAACTGAAACGTTAGAAATGAATTCTTAACTTTGTCAGTTTTATACGACATATTAGGTTTTCAATTCATAAGAAACTTTTTTTTATTTTGATATCAGACACAATGCTTTTATGTGGTACAACTTAAACAATTGACATATTATTCTACGTCTGTGATAAAAACATAATGCAGTCTTCTTTAAATTATGATGTACTTTTACTGCAAGTATTTGACCGATTCTCCCTTTGTTGTTCAGACAAATTACAGAGAAACACGGATTGCTCTAGATAAGTGGATCTTAATAAGAATAACCCGGCCCCTGTCTAAAGCAAGGACTATACTGTTTTAAGTTCAAATCTCGTTATCTCTGGTATTCTAGATCTCATTGTAGTGACCCCCTTTTGTAAGTCATTCATTATCGTGTAAATCTGCGTTCTATGTGAATTACCATTACGGTCGTTCAGTTAGTAAAGTGCTTGCTTCGTATGTGGGAGGTCACGGTTCGAACCCAGACTTAAAAAAATGTAGTAACTGTTCCTTTGCCAACCACTTGGAATTTAGAAATAACAGTCATGAGGTCCGTCGGAGAAGACGTTTAAAACCGATGCCCCGTGCCACGTCTTTATAGCGTGACAGGCTAAAGAACCTTTTCTACACATTGCCTCAAGCACACTGCAAAGGTCAAAATTCCTGCCACTTAACCAATAGCTAGTAAGGTCTCGATTTAAATCAATAATTCCGGACTAGAGCGTACAACCCCATTGAACCAACAAATCAAACTATTTAATTGTATATTGGTAGTACAAATAAAATTTATATTCTTTTTTAAAAAAAATGTTAATATGATCTGATCTTACGACCAATACACACATCTTACTGTCTGCTCGATAAAAACACTATTTATATCACAAAAACATGACTTCTAGATGTATTTATCGAGAAAAGATATGGAGATCATTAGTTTTCGTTTTCATTTAAAAGATTGTTATCATTCATTCTAACAAATACAAGGACAATTTATAATTTTGTACGTAAAGGTTATGGATCTCTAGCTTACAAATAAATCAAATAAACACCATAAGGGTTCAGCATTTTGAGAGAAATATGCATTAACATTTTTATAAAATGTATAGATTTTTTAATGGCCAGAATAACTTCGTTTTTAGGGAAAATTTCAACTTACGTATTCTGATATCAAATTTAATAATTTGCTCTGCTCCAATTTTAAAGCTATTATATTATATGAATTAACGGCACGCAGCGAAGTTCGAAATGCACAATATTAGATTATTACTCCAGTGTTTTTCAGAAATCAGAAATTTATATCAGAGTATAAGAATCGGTGGTTCCAATATGAACTTGACGTTCTCTAGCTTGTCAGTTTCTATCATTTACTTGTATTTGACCTTTGCCGAGTATTTTTTTAAAAAACAGTCTTGTATTGTAACATTTTTTTTCAAGAATTTGCCGAAAAGAAAATTAAATCTCGAGAAGTTCAAAGCAAGTGTGATCAGAACAAGTAACAGAATGACAAGATTTTGTTGATGATGTCAGATTTGATATTATTGAGAAAGTTAATCTATTAGGAAAGCTTTTTCCCTCCATGTTTTTGTTTCGTTTAATTAATTAATGAATTATATTCATTCATTCATTCATTCATTAATTAATTCATTCATTCTTTTCTTTCTTTCTTTATTTTTTCATTCGTTTATTTATTCATTTATTTATTTAATTATATTCATTCATTCATTCATTCATTCATTCATTCATTCATTCATTCATTCGTTTATTTCTTTCTTTCTTTATTTATTCATTAGTTAATTATTTTTTTTATTTATTTATTTCTTTATTTATGTATTCATTTATTTATTTATTTATTTATTTATTTATTTATTTTTTATTCTTCTATACATTAATACAATTTATTCATAAGGTTTATGCAAATTTTGATCAATCAGGAATAGGATTGCTGTATATATTTTAAAATGGATTTTAAACAGATAATCAAGTTTCCAAAAAAGTTTATGGGCTACACTACACTACTACATGCACTTTAATCCTTATATAATTATAATATCTCGAATTCTTCTATAAATATGTTTTTCTTTAAATTCTGACACGATCTAGAAATGTCAGTCTAAATCTAACTGAAAAATCTGGCTTACAATTCACCACACCTCATCTTATAATTAAGGTTCGATCCTATTCGGATAATCCCTTCTTTTAAAAGGATTCTCAGTTTTTTGTTAGAGATGTGCGAATACATACAACATCGCTTAATTGACCAACTCATTTTGAGTGAGAGATTCTTGTCTGGCGGTTTAAAATAGCATTCTTCCACTCCACTCGACTTAATCTTGTCGAGAATTTTTTATCCAGAGGAATCCTTTTTTTATTTTCTTTAGTTATGTTTGGAAAACGTAGTTCAATCAAGGAGAAGAATAAAGCAGGTTTGAACTATATGTATCAGTATAGAATCAATATTGACAAAGGAGAAAAGGTTTGAAATATTTATTATAGATTAGAATGACCAAGTTTATACAAGAAACCGATGATATCACACACACACACACACACACACACACACACACGCACGCACACACACACACACACACACACACACACACACACACACACACACACACAGATAAGTGGTCATGAAGAGGAAAAATAAAAAAATCAGCGATTGCTTCAGATAAAGATTTTTCAGCGAAGTGCTGTATAAAACATGACTCGTGTATAAGCTTACAAAACACAGTGCGTATATAGCAATAGACCACAAACTTTGTACTGCAGTGTTATTGAAAGTCGTGAAATGGTTCGAGATGGCATAAATTCACGAGTGATGATATATATATATATATATATTAGAAATGAGAATTCGTTAATTAATTAAAAAAAAATTTAATTAATTTTTAAAAAGTTTTCTTTTCTTATATATATATTAAAGTACCGGACTAGGGCGTAAAGTAATTTCACTCCAAACATAATTGGCAGTTTTTAATCGTACACAAAACAATTAAATTAGATAAAATTGCTTGAAAAAAAAAAAAAAAAAAAAGGAAAAATCCACGTTTAAACTTTTATATGAAATCAAAGCATTTATGTATTTATGTGATGCTATAAAAAATATAAGCGTTGTTCATTCATCTATTATAACCTCAGTCAACAAACAATGTAAACGTTAATTAGTAAGTTAAAATGACACATACTAAAGGAAAGTAATTACAAACTGGTGTCATCAGAGTTACCTCTGGTCTGATTTAATGATCGTCTGCAAGGTTTATCGCTATTTTTCAACAGTGCATGATTTAGGTACAACGATTCGGAGGAACAACGTAAATTCTCGGCATTTCTGCCCATTATCCAATGACTGCTTTGTGGTGGAGTTCTCGTTCTTGTTGTACCGCTATGTTCTCTATCTACATAATGATTACTATTACGACTGCGATAACTCTGTTTAATGGTCGAACCTCTGTAATATGAAGAACCCGTATATAAACTGTATTCAGAATTTGCGAATAACGTCTTCTGACCCGGCAACATTTTGTTAACCATTCGTTTAAACACACGACGAAACTTAGTACTCATGACAGAGTAGAGAATAAAATTAATAGCTGCATTAATTAAAAGCATCAAGTTTGTCACATTGCCTCCGATCCGAAGATTATTAATGTCCGTCATGGTCAATTCTATATGTGCTAAATCAATGTATGTGTGATAGATAATGAGGAAGGCAGTAGGCATCTGACAAATTATGAACACTAAAGCTACACTTATTAACATCACCGTAATACGGCTTTGCTCGGCACTATGTTTGTCGCCTGGCTTACAGACAATTGTATTTGTCATTGAGCGTCGGATTTTACTTGCTCTGTACACCGAATGTATCAAAATTGAGTTAAAACTACACAAAGCGATTAAAGGCACAAATGTAAACATCACAACAATAAACCAACTATATCCGATTTCATAACTAGATGTTTTGGCCAGATCGGTTCTTACATTTTTATATTTTGTTTCATTTCCTTTTGTAATTTTTAAAGTTTCCCATTCCCAAAACTCAGGCACTGTACATGTAATGCTTACTATTGCAACAACAAGGGCGATAATCTTTGCTCTACTTGGAGTACAGATTGCTCTCCCTTTCATTGGATGACAAACTGCAATATATCGTTCAACCGTAAAAGTAACCGTAAGACACACAGAAACATTTGCCCACATATCTGAAAGCACCCTGCCTCTTGGATACCAATAAATATATATCCACGAATGCTTAATCTCGCCATAATGGTTAAAACTAAGTGTTAAACACGTGATAAGATATAATGCATCAAATATAGCAAGAAATGTTAAGTAACAGTTAGTTGATGATTTCATAGAACGATGCGTCAATACACAGATACTGATAAAGTTACCAGTGACACCAATTATAACAATTATTGGCACCAATATCCTTTGCACAACAAGTCTTGTGAGTTCGAGAATATCCGCATTATCCATGACGACATCAGTTCTTGTGTTCTCTGGCGTTGTGTTATAAACGTCATCAGCAATTCCATTTGGTAACTCTACAATTCTGGTAGTAAAATTAGTATCCATTTCTTTTGATATGATTCATATTGTACGTATTTGCTGTTGGCAAATCTGGAAATAAATATTTTAAAAATATGTAAACACATGTACAAAAATAAATAAATAAATAAATAAATAAATAAATAAATAAATAAATCTAGACATACATGCACACTTATACATTTTGTTACCAAAAAACTTTGAAATTTCTACTGAAATCACCCGCTTTAAATTAAATTTCAGAATCTAAAATAGAAATTGTACAGTTTCATTCATAACTTATCTCATATATATATATATATATATATATATATATATATATATATATATATTTACTGATTTCATTCAGATTTTTACCGACTTCAATACAGTATTACATAATATTACAAGGGAGTAAATTAAACTAGAAATACATGTAATGGAGTCAAAATTTATTTTCTCTCAGCTAATTAAGTTTCAGGAAATATCGTACAATTTTTATCCAGATGAATCCCTATGTGCCGGTTAGTAAACACAACATGAATACAGATTGAACTGAAATGAATCTTGTCGTATCAAAATCAAAATGTCATTGGATTTAACATTTGGAATTCATAGGATGACTTTGTTTAACAAGAAAATTTAATCTTATCAGTCATTAGGGACAGGTTTTGAATTAAATCAACATTTTTTATGATTTAAAAAGATCTTATGAAAATTTTGACTTTTTTCTCCAAAACGCCTCCATGTAACCACAATCTTATCATTTTAATGATAAATATTAACGCTAAAAAGGTTTAAAAGGGTTTCATAAATATTTTATGTACAGGATTAAGAATTTTAGTTATTTGAAGGCAAAAGTCACCATGTCACCACAGTCGTCTATCGATTTTTTTTTCGATAATTTTTGTTTATGTTAGGTATTTTACGATTGAACTGTTTTTGAATGATGTTCATTGTCAATATGAATGCAACAACTAAAAACGCTGTGTCAACCGTGTTTGTTTACTTGCGATAATGTAGATTTATATGTATTACACGGAGTCACAAGATTTGTTGTCGTTCATAGTCGATATGAACACAACGGCTCCCTAAGCTTGCAGAAATGGGAAAATGAAAATGAAAATATGAACATTTTTCAAATGAAAATATATGACAATGTGATCTCGCGTGACGTCATGAAAAAAGAAAAGAGACAAACACATGATGTCACAAAATAATGAAAGTATGACGTAATCTTGTGGGGAAAAAAGAAAGAAAGAAAGAAAAATGAAAGAAAGAAAGAGAAAAAGTAAACAGTTATATGTCCCTCAAATATTCAAATATAAATACCATATTTCCTTTACTAAGGAATGATTCTTTAAGGCTGCATTAAGTTTTCCAAAGAAAAAATTAAAACGGTGCTAATCTAATTAATGATGTTCCTAATGAACAATGTTACATTTGGTTCCACGATAAAAGCTCGAATAAATACAGAAATTACAGTAATTACCCAGCGAGATGCAGCATTTGGGATAAGATATTAGAACATGGTTACGTCATCAAAACCCGGGTCATTTAAACACAATTTTAAAAACGGTGAAATACGATAAATAAAACACAGAACTTCGTTGAATTTGTCATTTGTGACTTGATAAGAGATACATACACCATTTCAATTACATCTGGATATTAATTAAGGACAATTAATGCAATTTGTCATGTTTCACCTTCGATTCATGGGTTTTTTCGTACATCCGTGCGCACGCTCCAAGCTCATAATAACCATCGTTAAACATTGACCAACCGGTTAGGGGATTCCGTTATTTTACAGCTAAAAGAAATGAAATGTTAGAAAATGAATCTTACGGATCGTGGTTAGAGGATATCTATTTCTTAAAAAATATATTTTTAGAAAATCAAAAAAAAAAAAAAAAAAAATAAAAAAAAAAAAAAAAATAATAATAAATAAATAATAATAAAAAATCAGAAGATTGAAAAACTTAATGCAGCTTTAAGGCAGTAAATATTGCTTGTATCTAATTTAGACCAAGTTTAAATTTTTTCGACGGTCATTGTTTTTAGGTAAAAAGTTATATTACTAAATAAGACATTACAATTATGGCGTCATTACCTTATGTCATCAAAATGAAGCCAAACACTAAAGCATTTATGCATTAAACAAACAAAAATTATTCATCCTGAGTTTATCGGCAAGTCTCGTATCTGACTGAATAATTCAAACCCACGGTTTAGGTTTAGACTGTCTTATCCTACCAGGATACTTATAATTATCTCCCTTAGTATTTTGTGCCTATAATTATTACAAAAATAATTGTATAATCATCGCACTATAAACATGCATACTGAAAAAAAAAAAAAAAAAAAAAAAAAAAAAAAAAAAAAAAACACTGAGATAATCAGGAATATGGGTTTTGTATTAAGGTACATGTAACACTGCATCTTAATATTGCACTTTCAGAAATGTCAATCCCATAGAAACATGATTTACGTACATATTTCCTTCCTATTTACTACAATGTATTTGTACTGAAATACATTAAGTTTTTTAAAAACATTTTTCCATTTTACATTTTACTCCTTTAAAATATAATTGCTGAATTCAATCAGACTTTTCTCATAAAGATCTAGGATATAATGGTGGTCGCAGGTGGTGTTTTCCTCATAAAATTATCGAAAGCAATACTAATGCTTCTAAGATAACAATACGATATATATATACGATTCATATATATATATATATATATGAATCGTCTATCCTTCTTATATACCACACGGGCATCTATTAATAATTTTTCTCAAGCTTCTCGCTGATTTTTTAACCAAACCAAGAACAAAATATTTTTTTAACTTAATAACTTTATAACTAGCTGTCTTAAAAATTCATTCATGCAAGTTAACTTTTACTTCATCAAAAGCTTCTTGTTCAACTGGCTTTGTTTGAATTTAAAATGTAAAACCGTACACACCAGGGAATTCACGTATGTTGACGGGTTTTTTGCTGACCCGAGTTTGAGTTCTATATTTTGCTAAATCTTTCATTCAAATTATGAATCAACTGAGGCACTTGAAACCTTATTTGGTATA